>VOMN01104530.1:0-14801 GCA_014899125.1 Orchestia grillus | reverse complement strand
GTTATTTGATCAATTTAACTGAAAATAAATACAGAAATTGCGATGAATGTTTCCAAATTGTATTCATTCGCAAATTGAATATTTGTAAGCGTGTTGCCAATAAATTTGCTCGTAGCTGCATGTTCATCTGCACAGTGTATGGACACAACTGTGGAGGCATATACGCGTGCACAGCTGTGAGGGCAGTGTGGCCAGTGCGCAGTTGCCGCGTTTGTTTACCGCTGCTGCACCAGCCACCGATCTGTCTGCCCCCTGTCTTCGAGTATACGTATATGCGACGTTGTAGAATATTATTACATTAACAACAAGTTTCTGATTGAATTCATTAGATTTAGGTTTTTTATACGTTGTTGTAAAGTTTCAGTTGCATGGACGTGAAGAACAATCTTCATTTCTGTGGAAGACTTTTACAAATCTTCTGTGTAAAGCATTCGTTGCTTACTTACTTTTGTGCGTGCTCTAGTTATAGTTTTTACTCCATGGAAAACAACAGCTCTTATTTGTTATAGAATTAATGATGATTTTTCGTGTTGTAGTGTACGACCATGCATTGGATTTTGGTGATCATCCGTCGTTTAATTACTGAAATTTGGTTGTGTTCACCTGCTGCTCGGTGCAACCAAAGACGACCGACACGAACGGAGGTCCCGCTTACGAAGCGACTGCGCTTTTGATTGCTGAAGCTGGCCTTTAGAATTAAGTAATAACTTGACCGCGCTGAACAAATAAAGACCTTGAAAATACTTTCTTTTTAGGTACTTGATCGGCCGTACTAAAATTCTGGTCTGGATGGGCCAGTCTAGGCCCTTAAACTGCCGCAAACATCTGCCGAGTCCTCACGTTTTTGTCCGTAGAATGGCAGGAGCAAACGGGCCGCGTCTGAAAAACACCCGTCGTAAATCCTTCTCCCCGTAAAAGCCGCACGTGGGTATAGATCTGGGCCTGCTCTGCGATATTACCGGATTTTATGTCCGCTTGCGAGGGCCCCGGAAAAGTGGTCTTGCTCCAGAGGGTCATGTTTATGGCTCGTTATGAACCCCTCGCACATGACTGCTGCAAGTGTGCTCTGCGAAACACATTTGCGCTCTACTTATCGCCGCTTACTTCATGAGGTCGATTTACATATTCTTTCAACGTCGCTCAGCAGGTGATATTTTTAAAGTACGCCACGACATCCACTTTTCCTGGAGGTTACTAATAAAGGTAACTAGCAAATAAGTTTTTGCACTGAACTGCTGCGTGCAAGTTGAGTGATGACAATTTCATTATGACTTCAGGGATATGAGTACTTCGCTGCGGACATCTTAACTTGTTCTTATGACTTCAGTGGTTACTTAAGAAGACTGTTGGGCTAGTCGGGGCACTGTGGCGCAGTGTGCAGCGCTGTTGCCTTCAGTTGAGACGGTCCATGGTTCTCTGTTGGGCGTGCGCTGAGGATCAAGCGATCGAAATCCTCGCTTGATGGCCGACTTCAGGCATTAAACAGTGTTGTAAGGTTGATCATGAGACACTTCCTCAATTTTGCCCCACGACTAATAATCGCTAGGATTCAAATCTGGTTAACCAGACGTTAAATATTTCTAGGTACAAACAGCGACAATTTTTCGTTGAGGTTTTGAACAGATTGGCCCAATGAGCGGGCGCTCAGTCTTGAACGAACATAACTTACTTTGAATCGTATATTCTCTTAATCCAGGGTACAAGGACTGTCTCCATAATCCTTGCCTGCTCAGCAGTGTTGAGATTGCATCCCACTTCGCTAAAATGAGGGGACGTGATTTCACCATCGCATCGCTTGCAGCACCTGAGAACACCACGACGAAGGCCGCATTTTCACTCTCCGTGCCAGGAAGAGCTTGTGATCGTACAAAGCAATTATCACTTATTTTCTTGCGAGCTGTCACCTAGTCAACAATGAATTCCGTCTCATCCACAAGGGAGCAAACAACTCCCCCTCCTCCCTCCGCGTTTCTTCAAATGGTTCAATAACAATGAGCTTCTTTCCTTAATTCTCAATGATATTCGAACTTGTTTTTAGATATATACTTCGACGTCTTCTGCAGTATAAACTTCATTTTGAAGTCAAGCCTGGCGGATAATTTAGTCACAAGTACAGCCTGTATACAAAGAAAATTAATATTTAAAATAGTTCCAATTAACCATTTTCACGATGTAGTCTCGTACCTATTTTCCTCCCAGCGACAACCAGATAAGCAAGCAAAATTACTTCGTGAATGAATTTGTTATTCGACCTGTATGTGTGTGCGGTTGGTTGGTGAAATTCGATGCGAACTAATTTAGCGAGCCAAAGTTTTATGTGTGATGTAAAATGTACATGTATATGAAATTCATCTAATTCACTTATATGCGCGTTTATTTTTACTTATATTCTCGGGTCACTCATGTATGTCCTTGTAAATTTTCCTGTCTCTAAAAGTCTGAAAGGAAATACTCAGCCTTTTCATTTTAGCTGCATACGACTTTTAATTTTTCTCTACACGGTCTGAATTAGTTAACATTCCGAATTACGACAAATGCGGGGACTTTTAGGGAGGTCCCTCGCTTGCCTTGAACCGACTGCGTTATTTTCATTTAATAATTTTCAAGTGCACGGTCGAGCGATGCGCGGGTAAGTGGAGGGAAATATGAGATTTGCGTACAAGGGCCTTCAATTTTCTGTAGGTTTCTCGCTATAAATAATCATTGTTCTGTTGAAAAATGACCTGCGTTAGTGCGCCTTCCAAGAAACTGACCGACCTTTTATCTTCACAGGGATGAAATATGAGCGCCAATGGCTCTGTGATAACACACGTTTGCTAGCAAAAATGCCCGGTCTTTGTCGAAAAGTCTACATAACTTGTTCACCAGGCCTCGCCACCAATTGAAATTATTTTTATTCTACTGCTTAGAGATTACCTGCTAAAGTTAGGTGTGAAATATCTCGTCGTTCATTTTCTAAATTGAAGGGAAATTATGATATAATTCTCAAAACACTTACCATAAGGGCTTAGACTCACCCGGGAAGAAATTACGCCAAAAACTGATGTCCGTTCTCATACAGTCAATGAAGTACTCTCTTCCTGTGCTCACCGCGTTAATGCGTATCTTCGTGTTGAGGTGTACCTCCTTAATTGAAGGTTTCTTTACTTGATGTGAAGATTTATGTAATGTATTTCATTGTTGATCGTTTATACAGTACTCGTATGAACACTTCGCTCGTATAAGTGGACCCTGCATTCTGATAGGGCACGAAGTACATCCGACGTGTAATTTACTTGTTGAGTTCTGCGGGATGTCTTTCTCGCTATGCACCTATAGCGCTCATATCGATCATCACAGGATTGACTTTGCGCTTCTGGTTCATGGCAGAAATACTAGGAAGCAACGTAAAGGCATCCCAGACAACTCACGGGTGAACTTTGCTTTAATGAAACAGGAACTTAGCATATTTGACTTCAAAGAAATAATAAGGAATAAAATCACTCAGAAATGTTACCTGATCCTGAAAGAACATGTATTAGAGCTTCTGAAAAGCATGACACAACAAAATGCTTGAAGCGCGTCGTAGACCCTCCTCGGTTTTCGTAAGAAATTAGACACCTCCAACAGCCTTGCAGAGGAAACATTCGCTCATCGTCCAGAACATATTCGATCGTGCCGGGCCGTGAAGAGAATAATAAAAAGTGCAAAAATAAATAAGGAAATAGCGATTTAAGCGCAACCAAAATCTAATTCAGAAAGCATCCACAAATATGTCAACGATAGGCAGCTGAAAAAAGATAATATTGGACGACTAATCGGCCTAGACGGCACAATAGAAACTGACAACAAATGTAAATCCGGAATCCGAAAACTTGCTTCACAGCAGGGTGCACACGAGAAGGTTTAGCTGAAATGTCTCAGCCTCAAGCTTTCAGTATCCAAGAAACCCTGACAGACATGTTCATGATACAAGAGGTAGAAAATCAACTCAACCTCCTAAGCCTTTACAAACCGACTGGACCGGATCGTTTAGAACCTCGAATACTCAGGGAACTCCTGCAGTGATCTGCGAACCCCTTACAAACATCTTCAATCGATCACTCGTAACTGGAAGAGTTCCACAGGATTAGAGGTATGCGAATGTCACTCCCATTCTCAAGAGCGGGAACGATCGAGCTCCCACTCAGCGCCTAACATCAGCCATCATTAATTAAGATATTGGAAAAATTTATGGAGGTCCTGATTACAAGATATCTACAAGTTCACAACCTAATAACTTACACCTAGCATATATTAAAAAACCAGTTGCTTCAAGAATCTTCTTGACTTCTTTGCATAAGTCAACGGTATCTACTGTACATATGACGGCAGAATAGCTGTAGGACTTACTTACCTCGACTTTCAAAAAACCTTTGATAAAGTTCCCCACGGATGGACAAAGTTGAAACCCATACAAGGCAAATATTCTCGATAGATACGAAACTGGCTTACGTAGTCACAATCAACGAGTACCGATTCATGAACAACAAAGTGCTTTAGCAGAAGTAACGTCAAGGGTCCCTGAAGGAAGCGTCCTTGGCTTGCTTCTCTTCATACTCTACGTCAACGATCTCGTTATCAGCAAATATCAGTCAATTAAAAAGTTCACAGACGGTATGAAACTCACTCCACATAGCATTCTCTGACCGGGACAAAATAAGCATCCAAAAAGACCTCAATCGCCAACTCCGGTGGACCAAAACCAATCAAATGAGCTTCTGCACTTTCAACAATTGAACATTTGATTACCTCAAAAGATACATGAATTAAAATTGCAGACATGAATTTCTTGAACAATTTCAGTAGATATTAGTAGCTCTACATAAAGCTACTTGTGGGCCCGAATAAGTTTCATGACTTCTAAGGCATTCTGTAGAAACCATATTCTAAAACGTACTCATACAGATACATTTACTCTAATGCGCTATCCTCGACGTATACATGGACCAATGTTTAGAGATGCACGTTGGAACCTTTAACCGAAATTTCCATCACTCAAGCAGCAACAGACTATCGAAAGGGTAGAAAAACGGAGTGAAGATCTTGGCATCACTATCACCAAAAATTCAAGCATGACAAGCGAATAGAAAAAGTATCAAGAATGCGTGCAAAATTCTTCATTTCATCACAAAGAACTTTGACTATTCGTCCTAAGACGAATAAAATCACTCAGAATCCCTTTCTATAAAGCACTAGTCCGACTACTCTGGAATATGCAGTGCAACTCTAGTCTCGTACCCTACGACAAGATGTCGATAAAATGGAGCGAATTCAGCGCAACGCAACAGAAATGATCCCTGATCTCCGGAACCTCAGCTACGAACAGCATCTTCAAAGGCTAAAACTCGTCTCGCTTGAACAAAGAAGACTGCGAGGTCAACTAATCGAGACACAAATATCTTAATGGCTTTAGCGACGCTAATCCAGAAGAGTGTCGCAAAGTTGCGTGAAAACTTGCGTGAAAATCTCGAGCGTAACTTGTTTGATAATAACACACATCGTGGCTACGTTCATTTAGCTGGACTTAACCTACCAGCTGATCACTGCAACCTCTTAACTAGTTTTGAGAAAAGCTGCCTCTGGAGTGTTAGAGACCAGCGTACCGGCGGAATTCAATTTACAGAGCCAAATAATCATGTAGCAGTGAATTGCTTACAGGTGTATGGTAAAAACTTGACCCATCACTGCACTTGTATCGTACCTGATACCGTATAATTCCCTTGGACCATTTAACAATTCCATTTAATTCCCTTGGACCATTAAGTAAGTATCACCCTATAATACAATACTTTTGTAATAATGTAATACTTTTGTCAGAATTCCCTGGGAATTGTTTTTATTCTAAAATTCAAAAGAAGAGCAGTAGCAAGCTCTTCGAAAGGAACAAGAACGTTTGCACCAGAAATAATGGCCAGAAACTTATAAGAAAATCCTTCAGAGATCATTATCCCTGGATTTCTTTCTGGTTAAAATTATTAGAGTCGAGAATCAACTACCAGAAAATAAAGTCGTTGCTGGCACCGTGAACATGTTTACAAATCGTTTAGACATTTTCTCGTGAGGGAATCCCAACATTTTAAACAAATGTTTCGAGGTATCTATTATGAAAGTTACAGATGATGCTAAGAAAAAATTGGTAAATGACGTGATCCTAGAATTTCAAAACGTCCCCTTTTATATGTTATAAAGCACGTTCTGAAGTCTGTTCATGGAACTCGATGACTGTGAATGCGATTACTTTATTTCTGAATGCCTTCTTTTTCCTTAGCAGAAGTTGAGTGATCAATGGTGGTGATGGTGTTCACAGAACGCGGCGGGTAGTTACATGTTCTACCTGATCTTTGATCTGTCCTACGCTTTGATGGCACAAGACTCGGGTTGAAACACAAGAATATGCCCCCTGGCTCGTTTCTGTTGCCATATTCCACACTAGTCTATTCACACGCAGTTAGTCACCGCTTGTTTGCCAAAACCAAGGAAATTTGTCCGAAAATGCCAGTTTGTGTACTTCATAGATTCAGGGATTTTCAATACATAGGACTTCAGAAATAAACACCTTCTAATTCTGCCCTTTTCGACTTATTTTCTGTTAATTATATTCATCACATGGACGATAAAACAAAAGTGAACTGAACTTCACTCAACTCTAATGCCTCTTCTTTCCCAGGATTTGGAGTCGACCTCGAGTCTGGTTTGTGTCACGTCGCACCGACTCAAATTGAAAAACTTCCAGACTCGTCTCATACTCGTGGAGGAAATCAGCGTCCAAGTCGGCGCGAGCGGGCGGCATTTCCCTGGAACTTGAGAGAAGGTATGCACCACAGAGGCTCAGCAATTGCGCCAGGCTCTGTGCGCAAGTGTGATTGTCATGCATCGTGGCTTCTGAATTCATTTTATTCTGAAGAAACGCTTTTACAGTTTGCTCTGTGGTGTCCTGTTATCTGATAACTTGTGTAGCCGCTCTTTTTGATAGATTATTGGTTAGGATATCGAGTTATTGGCCTGAGTACGAGCGTCATTCTCGAGTTTATTGGCTCTACCATAGCTCCCAGACTTCGCGTCGGCTGCGACAGTTACTTTTTTGAGTTTATGGCGTGTGTTGAGGCATCTAATGTTAGTTTTAAAGCGTTGTCTGTTAACGTTAGATTTTTAACATGTCAGTCAGTGTGGTAATTTTAAATGTTCGGCGAAGTCCCACGCAGCAAAAGAATTAACAACGTGTGTTTATTCTGCAAGTGGTTTATTGCAGTCAACAAGATGAGTGTACAAGGTTTTCAAGTCATTCATTCATGGAACTAATTCAACAATTGTTCATGTTCTTCATTACTAATTTAATTCGTTCAGGTCATTACTCATGGAACTCGTCATTAGTTTTTTAGCTTACCGTGTGTAACGTACGCCTTGCTGCCTCAGGTATACATAAGTTGCGTCACAAAATCCCTTGTACAGTCCAATACACGACCACATTCCTGGCACCTAAATAAGCTCAAACGTAAAATTGCTCAATTTTTTTAGATCTTCCAAGTAAAATGAAAAGGAAGACCAATGGAAAAGGGAACATCTCTACAAACAAACGTTTCGGAATTGCTGGATTCTATCATCAACACTGAAAAATTTATAATAAAAGTCAAGCATAAGCGATGTACGAAATTCGAAAAGATGTGAAAAAAAATTTGACATGTAAGTATTATAATTAAGCCACCAACATAGACGTCTGGTCGGAGCCTTGTTCTTTGACCTGTTGCCAGATCCTTGTTTTTAATTTCCGCAATAAAAATTTGTTTTTGATTTTTTAAGGCAATAAAAATGCGTTTTTACCGATTTAGTTGAAGGTGCTGCGCTTTAATAAAAAGTATTAAAATTCATAATTATAAGAGAAAATCCACTCATTCGCATTCGCTTAACAGTAAAGAGACCACCTAGCCGACTGCACATTCATTTAAGATGTCCATACACCCGCAAGTTTGCTGGGGCACTGCAGTAGTCACTGAGGCCTGGTGCTCCCCCAACGCGTGCGAGCTGAGACTCGGACCTGCGTAGAGCTGGATGACGAGTAGAATAAGTCCGAAGGCTTTGAAAAATATCTGGCTTCTACAAAAGTTTAATAAAAAATAATATAGTTCACAAACAAGCACAAGCCGTCGCTCAATGATCACGGTAGTTCGGCACCACTTCAAATACTTGTTTAACATTTAAATTTAGCAGTTTGATTTTGCAGTTTATTCTGTGGTCATGTTCCAAGAATTTTGTATTGAACTGATTGTATATTACGTTTGTGTTTTTTCTTCTTTAGAAATTTCTTACGAAGATGGATGCAGTGTGCGCTCGAAAGCTCTAGTTTTTCTTACACTGATTTGCAAATGAAAGGTTTCTCATAGCCTTCCTAATAACTTTCACATAAAGTTAGGGTTTTCCGCTCCAAGGTTCATTCTAGAAAAATTCAATTACATGTTCAATTTTGCTCATTTCATCTTTTTTACATTTCCCTGTTTGATGGACTATTCTTTTAACTTTTCAATTTCGTGGTTAATTAAACTCGTGTGGGTAATTAGGGTGAATTTAAAAATTCTTTGAATTAGGTGATTCCAAGTTCTTGAAATGCGCGCTGAATGTTCTCGCGTTACTTCTGCTGTGTTTGATTGTTTTCTGTTTATTGACGAAGTGTTTTGGAACACAGGGTCGCGAGCTAATGAGGGCACCAGGTGCGCCCATTCAGGAAAACAGGGAGATTTATCAGACTAGCGAAGACGAGTAACTTGTGCCTGATCAAGTGCCTCGGTACCTTGTTTATGGTCGTGCCGGGCCGGGCAGTGGCCCTGGGTTACTTAGGAAACGAGAATTTAACTGAGTCGAATGTGCGTGTTGTGAACGACGTCGAGTGCTGAACTACCGTTGATAAACTTTGTTGATATTTTCAGTTTATGGTAATGATTTACGAATGAAAATCGTTGCACTTAAAATATCAGACGGTTGAGCGACTGGAATTGCCGTGAACAAACATCTGGAACATACTACGATGAATGTGTGCTCCTGCACATAAAGGCGATTATGCGAAGCTAATGGCCGGCAGCCTGACGGTAATGAACGTTCTGACAACCATAAAATCCTTGGTTGTTTTTAGTGACATGTTTATGGAGCCCTTGATTAATTTAGCGCCATGAGCTCACAGTGTTGGAATTTAATAGCATTTATGACCGAGCGGGTTATTGCTCGGATTATTATTTCATCAGGGGCCATGAAAGGTTCTGCAATGTTTTAAATTAGTCGAAACGTGGAAGTTATTTTGTGAGCTCATCTCGGATGAGGTGCGTGCACGGATGGATGCCAGTTTTGATGGGCTTAACGAAATGCATCCGCTGTGCCGGCAGGGCAGGGTTGGTGTGGCCGTCATTTAGATTTGAGTCAATATGTAAATATCTGTCTGTGTAACTGGCACCTTTCAAATGCCTGCGTGATAAAGAGTAATTTTTATTATCAGTCATGTAAATTATTATTTTCATTAATATTTGTGAGTACGATCTGTTTCTGTGCGTACTTGTTACTATTTTCATTTTTATTTTTCGCGTTATTATCAGTATTTACATTATCGTTGGTGACTCTAATTGTGGATGATAATTTTATTATCATGATTGCATCTCATTTCCTAGTCATTGTCACTTTTATTATCATATTCATGAGAATTTGAACCACGAGTTTCATCGACCTTATGGTCTAAATACAAATTGTTTAATTTCAATGAAAAGAGAAAACTCGAAAACACAACGATGGAAATCTCTGGGTCCGAATAAGTCCCTGACGGCAAACCATTCAAAGAAGAGCCGTCAGCCAGAGCACTGGTGCACCTGAACACCAGCCTGGGGTCCTTCATCAATCCGCTGTGATGCCCTCATGTCGGGGGGATTAGCTTCAAGGGAGCCCATGCGAGCTCTGATTTGAACCTGTTCCTTTTAAAGTCCCCACGTTTGAGCTCCTGAAGCGGTTATTTCTGTGTAGTGTATTTTAATATTTTCACATCGCTCTCAAAGCTACCGAACAGTTGACGCATTTGACTGAAGTGTTTTTGTCACTCGAGACTTGAGCACGGATTGGGCTTTGGTTGCGCAGAGTCCCTCCTTGGCGGCTTGTTGTCGTACTCCTCTGAGCCTTGAGCTGCGCCGTGCACTTTTATTGTAGGAATTACCTAACGCGGGAGATGGGTTGAGAGTTTGAAAGAAGAATGAGCATTCATGATCGTAGGCCACAACGAGCGGTATGCAAGCCATTACACCGTGGAATTTTATTAGCAAAATTACACAGCACAGAAAGCGTAGAAGATAGGTTGAGTATTAGTACGAAGTACGAAAATTCATGATCATTAACTGCTACGAATCATGTATCAGTAAACGATAAGCAAAAAAAATTCCAGCTTCCTACATAGATTTACGAACTCGACGGATCCCAAAGTAGAGCCGATGGCAGGCCTGTGTGTATAGCTAGTGGTGTGTGTATTTGGTTGGGCCGGGAACATTTCGACTATTGTTTGGTACGAGTAATGCCATCGTTTACTTTGGAATTCGGGACGCACAATACTAGGGCTTCTCACTGCGCAGAGCTGAGAGCTAAGCGCTGAAGTTTTCAGCGCTGATCCAGCGTAATGATGTCGCTCCCTCTGAAATTGAGGGCGGTTCGAGGTAGGATCTTCACTCGGTGCGCTCAAATTTAGACTCTGAATTTGGCGTAGGAATTTAGTTATTTAAAAGGTTGTGGTTGGAACTAGACCCATTTTCTTTGACGTTTGTAAAAATGGCAAGTTATGTAGTTAGAAATTAACGTCCTAAGTTTCAAGAGGTTCGTTATGGTCGCAAGTGCGATGGGAACAACTGTTTTCTAGCGCTACGTTTCACAAGCTCAAGGGACAAAGTTTGCTAGTATTTTAATCGGTTTAAAACTTGCATCCATGTATGCTAAGATGTTTCCCCCCGCTTTGTTTGCTTAGTTTTGGGCCGCTTACGTTTTCGAGAGAATAAACCGATATTTCTTTTTTGCGCTCTTCCACGGCAAGTTTGCTAGGAAACCCCGGAGTCGTGCGCCGGTCAGGTAGTGTGGAGGAATTACTGGCCGAGTTATGGTAATTTCACCCTTGTTGTGGTTGCTTCTATCCACTGCAGCGGTGCTACTCCCTGTTCTGGTCATATCCTTGGGGAATTATGCACGTCTCTGGGCAGCTACTTACTGCTTCATCAATAGCAAAGGCAATGTGGCTGTTTACAGCGCCTTGAGTTGGAGCGTGTCTACAGGTTCCTTCAGTAGTGTGCGTTTGACCCGCTCGGCTGAACGTGTGCTGTTTTTTTCCAAAAAGCATGGAGAACATACATATCTGAACATTGACTCCCATAGCTCGTGAGGGTTTGCTTGACTCACCTAAACAGAAAATTGACTGCCTTATTCTATCCAGGTGTTGGCTCCTACATTCACTGCCATCCAAAACTGTGAGACACTTTCCAAATTTTGAGATTTTTTCAATACTGGGAATGAGTTATTGCTGAAACTTTTATATATATATAAACTTTTATGCATAATAGTTATAGTTTTTTATAACGTGGTGTATCATTTTTATTGGTTTCTAATGGGTTGAAAAGATATGAGCAAATCAATTTTAGTAAAGTAAAGTAAGTAGCCAAAAATTTGGGACAAAAAGCTAAAACTTCGCTTAAATCCTTTATTACATTTGAAAATCGAACGAGCAACAAGAATCAATTTAATATCTAGTGAATATATCCTTATTTTCTATCACAGCTGTACACCTCTTGTTGCAAGATTCTATGAGCTGATGACATTCTGCAAAAGTAATTTTTCTCCTTTTCTCTTGAATTTTGAGCCACAAAGCTTCTGTGTTTGTTGAATTCTTATCCATTACACTTGTTTCCGAAATGTTCAAAAGGTTCTCAGTCGGATTCAGGTCTGGACTGTGCAGTGGCCAATCCATAACTTCTAAATTTTGTTATTTTAGATATTCCATCACAGGCTTAGCCTCGTGGCATCGATCATTTTCTGTACGATAACGGGGTTGCACCCTTTGAGCTTTGAATTACTGGAGTGAAGCGATTTTGAAACATGCTCATATATATCGTTGTATTTACTCTTGCATTCAAGCGGATCAGAGGTGTCGTTCCTTGACCGGAAAACATCCCGAACAACACGACGCTGCGTATTTCCTGGCTAATTTTTCACCATTGCGCCTCTTTACAAATCATGTCTGTAGAGACGGAGTTGAGGAGTTAAAGTCGGGACCGATTTTTGGACTTCAAAAGTCGGAGTCGGTGAGAATTGGCCCACTCCGACTCCTAATTCAGTTCAATTCAACCAAGTCAATAAGTTATTTTTACTATTTTCTATTTTAATGATGATTATGATAAAATATTTGTTAAGTTTGTTAAGAACTGTTGTAAATAACCAGCGGATGTATTTTTCCAAGTAGAAAATAAAAACGAAAAACTAATATAGTATCCATAAGGAAATTCAAAACTTTAAAATTTGCCTAGTGATTCACTTGAGTGATGAAGTACGATTTTGGGTGATAGCTAGCAAAATAGATGATCTATTAGTTCAATTGTACCTGCGTACTTGCCTACCTACCTACGTGCGTCACGCTCTCCGTCACATAGACGGTCGTACAATCGTATGTTGGATTCCACCTAAGCGACCGTAAAAAAAGCAAAATTTTAATGACATTGCAGAATTACTGCCGATTTCAGTTTACAAATAAAATCGAAGAAGCTGAAATTGTGATTTGCATCGACATAATTTAAATCACGAAGTAATGAAGTTTAAAATTTGTTCTACACACAGCCAGGGTTGCGGGTCTTCGTAGGAATGGAACAGAGGTGAATGACACTGAAGAGAATTTATTTTCTTCAAATTTTGGAATTTCCATAGGTTCTGCTGGTAAATAAAAATATTATCTATCATTATTATTTACAAGCATGAATAAGAGTCGGAGTTGGAGTCGGACCTTTTCATTTGTTTGGCGCCAGAGTCGGAATTGGAGTCGGACCTTTTCCATTGCTTGGCGTCAGAGTCTGAGTTGGAGTCGAAGGTTTCTTTTACAACCGACTCCCCAGCCCTGCTGCACATATTTTCCCACCTGAGCCAAATGAATTAAATTTGCTCTTATCACTGCAGAAAACATTTGACCCCTGATTGAGGTTCCACAAGACTCGTCTATTGGCAGAGGCCAATGTAAGCTTTTGATTCCGCGTACTGATCAGTGGTTTATTCGAAAGTGATCGTGAGAGCAAGACTATTGCATTTAAACGTCTACTTACAGCTTTCCTTGACACATTCGTGTTGTTGGCGGCATCTACTTCCCAAGAAATGACCAATGTTGATTTGACTCTATGCTTGTATCTCTTAAAGACAGTCTTTTAATGACTCTGTCTACGGGAGGATATCTTCTCGGTCTTCTAACTTTATTGAAGGGTGACAGATGTCTGGGGTCTTGGTACTGCTTATTAGTCCGGTTAATATTTACTATACTGCGACCAACTGCACAGAGCGTCCTATGTGTCGAACAGTCTTCATTTGGTGTCATTGGATGGGGATTGTTTTTCTGAGAGGCAAAAACTAAGACTAAGATGTTTATGATAAGATAAAATGATGGAAAATTATGGTTGTTTGGATGATGGATGGTTGTTTCACAACCTGTCTCCCGCTATTGTGTTTCTTCCCGGTTACGTTAGGGTCACGTGAGGGTTGCACTATGTTATGTTAGCGTTACATTGGGGTTACGTTAGGGTGACATTAAGAATACGTTAGGTTACGTTAGGGTTAAGTTATGCTACGTTAGGGTTACATTAGGATTACGTTAGGGTTACGTTAGGTTACGTCAGGGTTGAGTTAGGTTACGTTAGGGTTAAGTAAGGTTACGTTAGGGTTAAGTTGGGTTACGTTAGGAAAGGTTAGGTTAGGAAAGGGTTGTTTCGTTCATTTGAGACAACGTATCGAGATAAAAACGTGTGAAAATGTAGCCCACGTTGCCGCAGAGATTGTGAAATTTCAAAATTTAGAGTGCGCGAACGGTGTGAATATATTTCAATATACCATTTTTTGTGCATCGAAACTTTTCTTAAATAGGTTTCCGCCCCTCAGAAAAATAATTCTTATTCAATCGCACTAAAATGAAGGCTGCATGATGAACAAGACGCTCGGTGCAGTCGACCGTAGCAAAGTAATCATTCACCAGGAATCCTTCCGACGACACTTTGAGAAAGCTTGGAATTATGAGCCATCTTTCCAGTGCTGGAATTTTGTTTCTTTAGCTCAATTATTTCTTTCTTAACCGATATTCCAGCTCGAAAGACTTAATCATGGTGCAAGATGCCTCAATGTTCGCAAGCTTAAATTAGAAACTTATTCTTCATTCTCGCAACTCAGAAGATAAGATGAGCTGTTATATATATATATATCTATACAGTCTATATTGCCGTATTTTTGCTTTCTACACTTGAAGTTTTCATTATTAAACGGGTTTGCCCATACATTTTTATCAACCGATTGAAACAAATAAAATTAATACAGCATATAGTCGGGAGCCTTGGGCATTGCGTATAAGAGTTCGAGCAGAAACGTACTGAGGGCATTGCAGAAATCTTAAAATTTGACTTGCAGTGTGTGTAGCCCCATGACAGCGAGGTCCCTTCATTTTGCTCACCGTTTTCGCTCTTTTCTGTGTAAACAGGAAAGTGTCCGCTCTTTTCTATGTAAACAGAGAAGTGTCCGCTCTTTTCTGTGTAAACAGAGAA
>VOMN01104526.1:0-16080 GCA_014899125.1 Orchestia grillus | reverse complement strand
CCACCTGGCGACACTTGGACAACACAACATTACATCCATCAGCTCTGGGCACATCCAGTGGGGGTGGCCTCCTTCCAGCGCAGCGCAGGGACCGCGCGATAAAAGATGTCGGGGACCGCCTACTACTACTAATACTGAGCAAGTCGCACGAGACTTGACGTAATTTTAGTGATAATTGGGTGCGTCGAAATGTAGGACCTGAGAACCTGAAGCGCAGCTTCGGAGTCAGAAAGAGCAATAAAAGAGCTTGGGGTAGTTATCAAATTCTAATGTTCGTTATCGGGAAGAAAATTGAAGACATATATTCTAATTGTTTTCTTATTTTATAGCAATTATTTTTGATACAAACTATATTGTCTTATTCAAAGAACACTTCTGTACCAGCATCGTTGGATCCATAGATATTTCGAGGCGTCAACTAGCTGACCTCGTCGTAGTTATCCTGTCAAGTGCGACGAGTTTCACCCGCTAAGACGTCGTTCGTAGCTGAGGTTACGGAAATCACGAATAATTTTTATTGTTCATCACATTTTGGAATCAATTTGTGATACATTACAACCATGACGCCGTTTATTTTCGAGTTCATTTATTTTGACGCTTTGTGTCACGAGCACGGGTCGCAACATAGGAAAAAATCCTCTAATGCGCTTGCGAAGGAACGTTTTCCAAATGACATCAACCAAGAATAAGAGAAAGCTCAAGTTGTCGTCCCCGCTCCCAGTGCTAAAGCTTAGAACAGTAAAAAAAAAAACTTGATTGTTAAAATCAGATCTTACTGACAAATGGTTATCTATTTGGAAATAATTCATTGCTACTAAAAATATTTCATTCGATGAGGGCTCAAAAAACAACGCAGACGTAAAATGTCGCTCATAATGAAGATATTGAAGAAACGGACCAAATCAAAGTATTATGGTCGTAAAATATGAAACCTTGAAAAGTACAAAAATATTTCACGCTGAAACGTTATATCATAGGGTAAGGACAAGCTCCAGTGGAAAAGAATGATATATTTGTACAATTTATGATACAAAAACTATGTTAAACACAATACGGCTAATATTCCCAATGAGACGGACGCCCGTTCACAGGAGTTTGAGCAAGTTCTAGACGTTTCCAAGCCTGTAAAGCCATCGGCGCTGGAGCTTAGCAAGTAGTATTGGTCAGTAGAGGAAAATCAACAAAGAAGTCTAGATTGTTAACTACGCTAATAATAAATACATCAACAAAGAATACCCAGATAACAACAAATAGGACTGCGAATAAACGCTATACCTCACAATATACACTCTTAGCCAACACTCTCCAATTAAATTAGACATCACGAATGCGACTGAACATTGGGCAAGTTTTCTTGCCCGATTAAGGTCGAGTAAATAAATGTTTGCCCTAGAATACACGAGTTTCTCTTAGCATAAGGATGGCCTTTCACAGCGCACCAAAAATAGAGCCAGAGGACAAAACGAAAAAATTTCCAATAGCATTTCTGCCAGACCACACGAAGTACTTCTCGCAAAAGCGAAAGGAAAAACAGAAGAAATTACCCGAGGAAAATGGTCAACAGACCATTACGTGACCCCGAGCTTCCAAAAACGTGAGGCATTAACGACAAATTGTTAATCCATTCTTATCGCCCCAAAATTCTAATCCATTCGAAAAAGGTAACTCAGTAAAACTAACCTCTACGAGAAAATCACAGTTCAGCAAGCAAAATTCATTGATATTTGCAGCAACACACCTGAAGTGCAACATCCTGTATTTTTAGCATCAACTTTTTTTTAATTCGGTTTGCCACTAGACAGAGCAAAGAAGCTCTCTGGAAGCTTTATAATTGGTATTTTAATATTTCCTACCTACAAAGGAATAGTATTTTCTTTTTTTTGGGAATCTAGTACCAATGAAAAATGTAAGAAGTGAACTGGCTCATTATACACGGTCAGTGCTACAGAAGAAAAATAGAACATAAAAATAAAAGCAGAGCCTGCCTGATTTCAAGCGTGGACCCGCACCAGATTCCTATCAAAAGTATGATGGGAGAAAAAGAACAGAATCCAATTAATTTGACAAAGGCCAAAGCGACACATCGGTCTCCCCTCATGCGACAAAAATTGAGAAAAAGGATTCTTTAATTACAAAACTAAACTGACACTGAATTCTCATAGTCCTATCACTCAGTACAGAATACCCCGGTAACAAACCTGCGCACTAGCCCCACCCTGACTATGAGTGAGCACATTTCGCTGCGAGGTATTTAGAAGCTTAACCCGATCACGGTTTTTAAATGGGAAGAATTTTCACTCATGTCTCCATCGATGATCCAATCAATCTTCGTAGACACTAAATAACCCATATCATTATTTGTACATGAACAAGAAAGAAACTGGGCATGAAATGGCGAATTTTAGTTTAAGATTAATACGCCACGAGCCTATCAGAAAACTAACACAAAAATTTATTTGTAACAGAGTCGCAAGATCAGCCGAGGTTGTAAGGCACGACAGAGACGAAGATTCCAAAATAAACTAGAAAAACGAAAAGCTCAACGTCTCCTAAGCCAGCTACTACTGTAAGGAGTTGATGTCACAGTAGTTAAATCACTCAATCAGAAAGTCATTCGACTATCTCAAAGCATTTGCCACACACACTCAAACATCCACGCAAAACTGACGACTTGACAACTACCCCACATGTAGCATGGAATTGGGGCACCACGTCAGCTACCTCGACTGCAAAATTTAGTCACCATTCCCCCTCACCAGAAGAGGTATCCATCCCCTACTACCTTGGAATATCTTAACCTTCAATACTAATTCAGTCCCTCACGAACTAAACGTTACAACCGTCCAAAACGACTTTGCTCAATTACGGCATGCAGAGTTGACAACTTATGTAGCACAAGACAAGAGGCTCAGTTGTTACCAAAAACGGTAAAATAGATTACGATGAATAACAGAATTAATGCTTTACAAGAACAGATGTGCACTAAGTGTCATGAAAGAAAAAATTACTTGGAAAATATAATTATAAAAAAAGACACAGAAGCGACACTGGGAAAAAAGTACACCGGCCTTCTACTCGAAAACGAGAATATGGAGAAAAATACAGTAATATAATACGAGCCCCCAATTCGTACCGAAGCCCATAACTGACTTGCACTACCCCAGAGCGACAGCAGGATGCTCAAGAGGCACTAAATCCAAGTGTCGCTAATGAGAAGTTTTGTAAATTTACCTCCCTATGCAGGAGCTTAATTGAAGATCTCAAGTCTCGGAGATACGCTAAAGGGCAAGCTCTCCTTTCTCGAGAGCGGAGAGTAGGGACAGATGAGATAAGACGAACTAAATGAGGGTGTATTCATTGTAACAAACGTGGGCAAGAATAAAAAGAATTTTCAATCATAAATTCGAGAAGACTATTAAAATGCAACATGAAATACGAAAATTGTTGAATACTTAACAGCAGCGAAAATTGAAGAACAGACAAAAACAATACTAACAAGGATAATGAAAATATTCATGGGCACAAATCGAGAAAATATGCCGGAAGGAAACTCTCCGATAAACACAGTTGAACTGATATACTGATTTATTGAAGACGATGGGTCACCAATTAAATTAAATTACTAGTTAGTTTAAAGTTCTCTATCCACAAGAAATGTGATCCTGCGAGAGCGAAGAGAAGGGACCATTTAGTAGGGACTACAGAACGGTGAATTTATCCACCAAGTGAGTTCCAAGAAAAGATCCAGTGCCCATAGAAACAGCAAGCTAAGAATGAAGAGGAAGAAAAGACAAAGAAGAGGAAGAAAAGACAAAGAAGAGAAAGTGAAGGTGTGAAAATAGAAAAAAGTAAAGAGGCACGAACGATAGAAATCCAGAAGACCTATCTTTAATAGAGGTAACGTAACAGAGCCCCACAATAAGTTACAGCAACTTCCTAGCAAAAGATATACATGAAAATGACAAAGAAGCATCTGTCAAACGATTATGAATCGCGAGAACATCAAAATTTCATAGCTTGAAAAAAAAAATCATCACAACAAGTAAATTAGACCCGTAACATCTCACCGAGTTACGGCAGAAAAGGAAACTAGGCCTGAACAGTGTTAGTTCCAGACAAAACGAATATTCTAGAAGCAAGAAAACAGCTAGTGAGAGAATGTTCAGCATTGAATCTCGACCAGATAATGCATGTATTTTACATAAAAGAAATTGTATAGAATAATAGAAGGTAGTATGTACTGTCGCCACGCTAAGTATTGCTCAGAAAAATAAGTGTATTTCAGTAAATGATACAGAAGAGCAATTGATTTATACAACAAAATGTTGTTGCGAGAGCAAAGAAAAACATACATAAGGAGCAGGCCAGAGTAACTTTGAAGTACTGAAGACATTATAAAAAAACTGAATTAATAGCTTTCAGTAGTTAGTTACAGCGAAAATTTTGTTTCAACGAGAAGACAATTTGAATAGAGAAATAACGCTGACGGACATACGGTAGTACAAATATTTCGCAAATTCAGCAAGTCATTATTTTACGCATTGAGTTTCACTTCCTATAATGTTCGGATCATAAAATTCCTATTATTTTCGCCCATTCTTCACGTAGTTTTGCATCAAAGGCGATTCTTAAAGTACATCCCGTGAAAAATCCAAAAACTAATATTTACCAATCCATCAAATAGAAACAACATTTAAGATCTACACATTCATCAGTTCCTCTGAGTCGTCCGGTTTATGCGACTAAGCAAGAACCAGCTTGAAGTATTACTTAGCCTGCTCAGGCGTGACCTCGAAACAACACATTACCCGTAAATATTATATTTAATTGTTGTCGAGGCAAGTGGCAGACAAATAGAACACTCTACGTCCTACACAGCGAGAGAAACATACGGCACTGTCATGTCGCTTCTGCGATGCTCTATTTGTGGACCACGCCCGCACGTATCAAGGCAAAAATCCACCTCAAGAACACAGGTACCGGACAAATTGGAGTCCAAAGCAGGTTTTTCAACTGAGGCATTGCAAATGTGAAAAATGCACGTACGAGTACATTATTAAAGGAAACACATCACAAGAGACGTAAAGGTTTTCCTAACATGGGAAGTCCAGCGTTAGTCACCTTTAGAGCTATTTATACGAGAGTAGATAGGGTCTCAACATCAGAACATGGACAGACGGCAGCAAGTGATGATAGATGATGGGAGTGATGCAAGCGGCACTACAGAGAACACCACACACACGAAATACACACGGTTGTACGGGTTAACGACCAGCCCATAAACCATAATATGAACAGTACTACCATCCGATCCCGTGGAATAGAGATGAAGGCTTACGAACATGAGGTTCATATCTACCAGCTTTGTGATACATTCAACTTTGATAGCTACAGAGCCTTTCAATTCGAACGTAAGTAAACTAGGGCTGAAAATGCTTGAACTTTTATAAGACACTGTTGATGAAAATATTCTAATGTTCTTTTTCGTTAAGTGGATACATTAAAATGATTGTATCTTATTGAAAGCGTCAGGCAAGGAGCGTCACATTTCTTTCTATGCAAGATGAAATTTGTTAAACTTCGATATTTCAAGTCTCGAACGGTAGTGCGTTTTCATCCATAGTAAGACGTGGATACATCAATAGTGAGATGTGGCTGATCCTTAAAGACAGAACCGCTGACCAACCGTTTGTTAGTAGTTTGAGCTTATTATATGTATGTCGACTACACTTGTTTGTAGAGCAGGCACAGCCCTTTACAAATTCCTTGAGAAGGGACCGCATGGAAGATGAGAGTGGCGAAATTTTAATACTTGCTGCAGTTGACACAGGAGACGACAACAAAGACTTCAGCTCGACGGCGCGGAAGAACTTCTTTTCTAACATCAAGTTTACACAGAAATCGACTATCCGTAACACTCGATGAGGCGACAGTAAGACAGAACATCATCACTTAATTCCGACTCTCCAGTGTGAGAAGAACTTAAGGCTCAGTTAACTAAATATTAAACGAATCCTTGAATCTTCTAATTGGACGACGTATATCCCAAAGATGACGAGTTTGAAGAGGTAGTTGCGCCAAGAATAGGATGAATCTTGGAGTCTCCGATTCGATGGATATCTCAGTAAGGATGAGTTTTGTGGGAGAGGGAGACCCAATGGGGTGGGCAGAAGGGTGGCCATCCCTTCTACAGTCACCATCTAGAAGAGTCCAGCACCTGCAAAAAGCATCCAAACCCAAGCTTTAAAATAAGCAGTCGCCCCAGAGCGACTAGAATACAGCAATACAGGCATGCAGCTTCTTCCATTACCGTCAAATGAGGAAAATTCACATAACGTCAACAGAGCGACCTCAAATTAACTTTAACAAATGCGCGGTAACTGAATCCCCACACACGGTTACAGATTAGTCTCGTGCATGTACGAGATCAAATTGATATCAAAATGAATGAACTGGAAACACCTAAATTAATAAGAGGACCAAATTTAATTAAAAGAAAGAAGCCATGTGACTTGTTTTTTACCAATCATTTAAATGGCAAATGATCATATCACACAAATTTTAGTAACCGAGAGGATTCATTAAGTTTATTCGTGTAAAAAAATGGCACACCTAAATGTTAGCTTAAAAATTAAACGTGCTTTATTTCTTGATTAAAGCAATATTTTTAGAGAAAGAATTCAGAAAATTCCAATTACTCGACGTCAGTGAATATTCCACAGAAGAGCAACAAGGAGCCAGATAATATAAGAAAGTTCACTCATCAAAATCAAAACCGCTACGCATACAAGGATGTAGAACACACGTCGGATGGTGGTTGCTGCTGAATGAGCAGAAAAGACCCATTTAGACGGGCGTATGCTGCACAGAGAACGTCGTTATAACCGTAGCCTTTCTCGGGCATGCATCAAGGAGAGCTTGATGGGCAATGTTTGAAGATATTGTCGGTGGAACGTTGAAGTACGCAAGAGACTGGGAGATACAGTATATTCTAAGCTACATTTTATGACCCCTAAAACCACAGCCTTCAAGGCACTAGTGTTAGTTTACACAGTACTCAATTTCATTTTTTTCAGGACTCGGATAGTCGAATGCAACAAAACATGTTTAAACGAAGGCCAGTTTATGACCCTATGAAGAGACTTTTATGGATTATTCAATGACTTCGCAGGTGTTCACTTTGCAATGCACAAGCCAACAAACATCACAAAGAAAACACCCAGCGCATGATACATGCCCTGCAAGGCTTGGGCAAAAGGCTGACAAATTGAGTGTTTAAAATAGACAATGCTTCTTCAAAATTCAGAATACCTTTAATGCCCGGACAGTCAAAGAAGAACACTATACGAAGTTGCATGCAAAAACTTCCATGTTTGAAATTCCCGTTGTATGATAAATATCCACTAGCATACATGATTTATCATTTATACAAACATCATTTCCTCAAACGGCATGCACGTTTTAATACAAGAATCCAGTTCACACTTTTTTTTAATGAGAACACGGCACAATTCAAAGTGACATAAAAAAAACTACAGAACACAAATACATGCTTTGCATAGAGAAACGGTGAAAGCATAGCAAGAGGGTGAGAAGTTCATAAAATTCGCATAAATGCAATGAGAACTTATTCACACATTAGAGGTAGATATCAGGAAAACCATAGAAGCAGAAACACTTCTTTACTATTTACGTTTCGACGCTAACATTTCGATTACGGTTTTCATCATGAAGGACGAATAATTTTCCCAAACGTTCATACAGAAGAACCAGTAGGAATGGATTGAAAGAGGGCCGTGGGCCTATCCGCATCATTTCACAGAGAGAATGTAAAGAAAAACAGCAACCGAAACGAATGGACTTAAGGTCGAGCTTACTGCGTTAACAAGTCGGCCATTCCAAAAGAGAGCTAAAGAAATATAAAGAACAGACTAAAGTGAAATAACATTTTCACTGGACAACAACGTCTAATTGTGCTCCTAATTTACGAACGGTTATCGCCTTTCGTAGTACGGACAGTGACACGCAGTTAAAATGAAATTAAAACTCCTCCAGATGGCTACAGCCAGCCACGTGCTCAGAACCTGTCGCACAAAACATCGCCTTCCATACTGGCGCGGCCCTGGACAGAAGCACCGTCTAATAGCACCGGGTCACCATTTTACACTAAATAGCATTCCACTTATATGTACATCAAGGTCTAAACAAATGCTTCACTTGCATCGAAAACGAGTGAAAAACAATACCTGTGAGTATGATTTAAGGCCCAAAAATATATTCTTAAGATCACTACATGAGCGGATTTTCAAGAGTAAGTTTAGCTAGACACAGTAAAAAAAAGAGAGACGAGGAAGCATCTGTTGAGAACTGTCACGTTAGATACATTTCAGAAGCTAGAAAATCAAAGTAGGAGAATGCGATGGAAGTAAACAAAAACAAAAGTTAAGAGGTACTTGGTAGTTTTAAACAGGATTTAAGAAATGGGAAGATGTGTAAATTTTATAGCGGCATGCGTGGTATACGTTGCAAGTCGTCAGCACGGAATTACTCACTGTCAATGTGGGCAGTTCAGTCGCTACACGAACATTACAGCTTGGAGTCAGTGTCGTTCGTCAGTCTCCACGTCTGCAGAGGCTCGGGTAGCTTCATAAATATTGTGTGCAACTTATTGTCATGGTTACAACTGTCGGCAATTTTAAAGGTAAACCGCCTAATCAGTTCTAATCAACATCGTATTGGCTCCAATATGCTTCAGTTGTAACAATTCACTTAAATAACGTAACTCGGTGCTGCATAAAGCGATCTTCAGAACATACTCGAGTGAAGTGCTGCACCCTGTTCAAGATTATTTCGTCCACTCAGAATCTCCATTCACTTTGAAACATAGCAACCTAACCGTAAAAGAACCAACCTATTTTCAAAACGAACGAAACCGCGAATGCAGTCGTTTACATTTAAAACGCTAGTGTGCATCATCACGCTATAGTTTAAGACAAACTATTACGTTCATTACTTTCGACAGTGGTCCTTGCAGGGTGAAGGGTAAGCTGAGAAACATTTCGAGTTCTGACTGAAAACTTGCGAGAATTTCGATAGCCAGATGCACGCGTCTACTACACCAGACGAGCGGTCAACTTGCCTCCACGTAAATAGAACGGAATACACAATGTCAAATCCTTCTGAACAGCATAATTACTCATAGTGACTTCAAACAACTGGGATCAGTCTCGCAAAATTTTGCGTTAAGTAGCAGGTACTGATAACCGCTCAGCCCTAATTCGACGGGGTCGTCTCGTGACCACACACGTTACATGTATCAAGAGAGGAGCCAAGAAACTACGCGTAACTTTCCTACGAGTGGCGTTTAGTCTCCAAGACTTATTTATATACTCCCCACCATCCATATCTTGAAAAAGTTAAAATGTAACCTGATATTTCCACTTCCCCCGAACGAAAACGGCTTTTTATTACTTCTAGCAATGGAGGTTCCTTAGTTTAGACGTTCCTTTATGTAACTTTAGATTTCGTCAGAGGCAACGCGCCTCACACCACCTGAACATCATTCAGCAGTGAAACGTTCCGCAGCTGCACAGTCTCGACCTCTAACTCCAACAGGCACCACCAACCGCAAGGGCACCAACCGTAAGGCCACTTCACAGCACCAAGGGAATGGTTGACGTTTGAATTTGCATTACTCGAGGTTTAATACAATTTACCGAAATATTCTGTTAAAGCAACCGTACCAGTGATACTGTAATCAATATTCTCAGTTAGCCCACACGAAGACACAAAGATTTCAGTTTGACTGGATACAGACCGGCTAGGATGCCACTGAGGAGCGCCAATTCTCCAAGGTATACTGACAAAACGAGCACCACCAGTTCACCACCCTGACTGGAGCTCAGGAAACCTTCATGTCCCTCGAGGAGCGTAGTGTGAGAAACAAGTCCCCAAGATACGCCGAAGGACAATCCCCTTTAGCGCACCTCTCTGGAGGGGAAGTTCTTTGAAAAAACTTATTTCTCATGACGTCCATTAAATTAGTTTTCATCCGATTGTCTAGGTAGCACTCTAACATCTACGTCACGTTAGGCACTTGAACATTCAGTCAAGACTTCGTCAGAACGCTTTAGACAAGCCACAGCTACCCATACATTCCCACAACACAAATCCCTCTGGACCACAAATGAGTCGGTCGTCCTCAACGTGGTCAGAGTAAAATTACTACACACGTAACAAATATCGTCTTCTTCTTGCACTGAAGTCACTGGATATACGGTGTGATTTTTAATTAAGAAAATGTATCAGTACACTCATGATCATGCAGAATTAAACTCCATCGCTGCAATGATCAGTCGCCTCATTCATATACTAATCTTTCTATTCGAGTTAAATACGACCTGAAATTCGACAACACATCTGATCGACAAAAAATTAGGCGTAAATAAGTGTTATTTTGCACGAAGCAAAAATGCGAATTTTCACAGAAACCTTTATAAAGATCCTTAGAAAACCGTCCACACAAAGGCAAAGCACCATTTTAACACTGGAAGGAAGAAATGCAAGATATACAACCCCCCAGAACGAACACTAGCAGTTCCTCGGTCAATATTCACGCACAGTGCCCACATTCGTCTTGGGGATTCCGCGGCCCCCAGCCCACATTCCGCGGCAGTAGAGTGGGCGCGATCTATCCATTTTCTAGCAAAGTTCACGACTAGAGGGTAATACAGGGAATGATTTGTATTTTAGTATGAGCTTTAATACCAGGAGTATATTTGGAGAAAAACACCAAAAAACTAAGCCCTCAACAACACTAGCAAAAATCATTGCAGGTTCCGCGGTGGGTTGCATGAAGCTCCACTCTAATGTGGAGTACTGGTACTTTCGGGCACCCCAAAAAAATGACGAGGAACAGTTTATTTCAGTGCATTCCTTTGTAACGCTAGCATCACCGGGAATGATAACATGAAAAACTGGGATGTGTGTTTCAAAATTCAAAAAGCGAAAAGTTGACTATTTATTGAGAGAAAAATTAATATTTACCAGTATACCGATTGTTCTACAAGAACACCAGTCATCTACTACAATGATCAGTACAATAGTTCAGGCGCCTTATATTAATTAAATAGGCACATGGAATATTATCGAACGGAATAACTGAGAATTCGTTCATTGAATTATCATACCGAGCAAATTTCTTTTAAAACACACACGGATTGCGTATACCTAATTGACTCAACAATCGTGACGCAAACTGGTTAATATTCTCTTAGTGAAGTTTTGTAATTGGTTGCTGAAAAAGTCAACAGAAATGACATTGAATATATTAAACAACAATTCCATGATTGTTATTACTGTGTCACCTTAATCAGAATAAAACTTTATATAATTGAAAATACTTCATACCAACTCGCACTCATACATAGTACAACATACTAACAGCCTTACCGAATAACGAAATGGCGTAAATAACAATCACGTTGAAGAATTAGTACACCAGAGAACCATGTCATCGTAACTCTACAAAGACTAGAAAGACCCGTACTTGAGGGTCTCATTTTATTAACATTAGATGGCGCGACCCAACTCGGGACAACGCGTGGAGACTCGTCTTCTCTAGCACCAATGTGAAGTCATGTTGCTTGTAACAGTCATCTGGTAGGTGGTAGTGACAGTCGCAAACGTCAACGTGCTCGAAAAACGGGATGCGCAATTCCTCCTACTAAAACGAAAACTTAAACTATTCGAGGGAAACATAGGGTCAGGTCATGTTTAAAAAAGTTAACTTGCATCATAAGAAAACGAGGGAGCGGACTCGTCTAGGTTAAAAGAATAAGCATTCCCGTAACTCCGTGTACATACGATACTGTGCAAACCAGGACACACAACCGAATTTTGCGTTACATTTCCTACGATGGACACTGAAGAGCCATGAAATCGTGTTAAAAATACGTTAGTAAACGGACAGCCTATACATGATGCGTAACAGCCAGTGAAAAGGATCGAAAGTTTCATGCAACGAAATGAATTGAGGGAAATTTTAGGTGCATATGATAAATAAAGAGATTGGTGCGTATGACGAATGAAGAGGTAACTGGATAAATTTCAAGTTGGTGCAAATGAAAATCTTGAGGAGTCGAATCCACAAGCAAAAGCAGATAGTCACATGTATAATAAAAAATATATTGGTTCCCACAGTCACAACTAGAATTTACAATAAAATAAGAAATACAACTCTGGTGAGCGCTTCTTTTGCGAGGTGAATGAGATGCAGAGTGAAACATCTATGATCGACTTCACAAGAACGGACTTAGCGGTGTAGAAACGAGCGTTCAGTGCCTGTAGGTGCTCTTTACAGCGTGGCACGACTTCGTCTAAATCTCAACGCGAATAAGTGTCGAAACAAGCGTAAAATATCTGATGAACAGGTGTCGAAAATCTGGAGTTGGTGTCCATGCCTGAGGTACGTGGTGAACTTCAAAGCAGAACGGCAGGATGACACCTTAATTACTAACTGGAATGGCCTTATCACGAGTGTAAACCCACAGAGGAAGGGTTATATCTAATGTAGTCAACACTAACGACTGAGAAACAAATAACAAAATGCTCAACTTGAATGAACATAAGTAAATAACACCAAACACACACACCAACCCAGTCACAAGCGTTGCCCGTTTGTAGATTTTCGTGGTTCTATTTGAAAACTAAGAGCAAACACTAAATAAGATCATGCATGATTGGCAGAGTGATACAGTAGCAAGAGACTACAGTGAAATTGATTACGTCAAAACGAAGAACGCTCGATCAACAAACGTCATACCTTACACAATAAGATACCATGAAAATATGAGTTCACTGGCAGCAGTGCTTCCGTTCTTCATTTAGCACCAATATTGCACTACAGAACCATGAATTCGATATTTTCACGTTGATATTTTCCATTACTTATATCAACAATAGATCAAGGATACTTTCTCGGTCAATCTGTATTTTGAACCATCAATTTCCTCGATAAATTGACAACTAATTTGAATGTTAAAGTTAGGCTGTACCTATACTATATTTCCAACATCATTTTAGTTGACAAGGACACAGCTTTATTGCAAAAAGTCGTCAAAAATTGAAAAATAAATGATTTGCTTTTGACACAAGATACGTGTTCCTCAATTCTTTGACACTGGGCTGCTAACTAACGATAATCTCTGAAGAAATTTCGAGCACTTCCAGTAGTCGTTCGTCCATTACTTCGGTGCAAAAAGCCTTCCTACATTCATACAAGTTCGCTCGCATAGTCGAGAGGAATGTCAAAGTGACATAAAACAACGCAAATAAGTAGGTAGCAAAAGGGAATGAGACGAATCAAAAAGGAAGACCGATGATAGAAATGGTAGGGCAATACACCACTTCGATATAACCAAATTCCAACATTCTGACTTCTAAGATTAACTATGAGATGCATTTTTGAATTTTCAGAAAGAAGGCATTGATGTTTTAATTTTTTTTCACACGGCAATAAGATTCAATACGCTGTACACTGAGTGGCGCATTAATTCTAATAATGCGCATAATTTCTTTAAGGCCACATAGAATAGGCATCTAGTGAAGAGGCATGGGCTCCTAAATGAATTTTATTCAACCGTCGTACTGATACTTCAACATATACTCAAAAATATATGTAACATCTTCGCAAAATTCGAAAACACGTTCGCGGTTTTTCGATGCAAAACATACCTTGTTTCAACCAAGATAAGTTAACAATTTCTTTAACAAAGAAAAATACGACCGCTCAAGTAAACATCTGGACCTCAAAGATTTCTGGCTGAAAAACTACAGCAAACAAAGACCAAGAAAAAAACAAAGTCGAACACAAATAACGTCTACAATTGGAAGCACACCCAAAACACAACAAAATGAAGCCGATTTGGACAAGAGATTCCTCGCTTCCCATTAGAGGAGGCACGTTATCTTAATTAGCAACTACTAGGCAATGAGTGAAAAGTTAGACAAGTGCAGCGCACGACAATGACGGGTCAGCACAAAATCCCTCCAGCTAATTTACTGCTCACTGTGCCAAAGAAATACCCTAAACAATTTAATGTTTATCAAAGACGACTATGACCTAACACAATGAGGCACGTAAAATTTATTGGTCACGGATGATGGAATTAATCAAAATCACGCATTGACCAATTATTTGCTCTGCTAACAAAGAATTGCCGCGATCGACAGACACCAGACCATGCAGCGCTTATGCATAAAAATGGAGCCCTCAACTCATTGCACACTCCGTTTCATTGCATATCTGTAAACACTATCGACTAAAACACAACCTTTCGCATACAACACTGAAAATTCTTCTCGAATCCATTGTATGTTGTCGGTGAGTATTATCGTTTCCTTAGAGTACTGCTTCCCATAGGAAACACGCTGGTGCTATTGCACAGATTCTAAAGCTTAGTCACTAGGTATGAGATTTTCATACAGATACTGGCTTTGAGAGTTAGCATTCGATATCTTCATGAAAAAATAATCTATTGCCACACATCTCTCCCGGAAGAAGTCATAAGGAATATTCCTGATGGAAATCTGGGGCCCGAGTTTGGGCAGCGAGTACCAAAGGGAAAATAAAACATTCAAACTCATTCATATGCACTATAAATAAAGCTACAAGACAACCGAATAAAGAACTCTCGAATGAGGCGATAGGTACGAGATGCGAGATACACACAATCGCTGAGGCAACAGGGACGCAATACTGTACAGCCCGACTTAGCATCCGCCCTCAGCATAAGTCCTAGGCCTGGTTCTCCGGTTTCAAAGGCGGAAGGTCTAGAAGGAAAGTGCGGCTACTGTCGTGCATAGAAGTAATCTCATGTACTGCATATAGAGGACTTGGAAGTCGTCTCGAGCAGGCGGTTGTTGGTTAGGCTCGCGATAGTTCCTCCATAATTCATACATGGCACCAAAAACAACAAGCCAAAAAGACACGTGAAGCTGTGCTCAAGATGAAACTGGTGAAAAAAGCAATAACTGGTAGTAAAATGAGTGCATCAGGCGTTGCGGGACGTAAACCTAAATTTTCGTACTAACAGATCTGATACAATAATTACATTGGCAAGTCCCTCTATTCGAGGGAGAACCCCGTGACTATACAAACACGATGAGTTTAACATGAAGCTGGTATCTCAAACGGTACCGAACTATCTCATTAACAATAAATTAAAATCCTTACGTTCACCTTACTGACAGATTAATTAACTTAAAATCACTCGTGTTGAGCTACTCGACCTACATAAAACAAGCTTGGCATTTTAACGGGTAGGTTGCATTAAATAAAAAAAGGTCAGACAAGAAAGACGTAACGTCAACGAGACAGATGTGTCAAGTACCATGCGCTCTTAACTTAGTCTGGTATTCGAAGGTTAATGTAACAAATTAATAAATAGGTGTTAGAGAACAGCAAGCACAACAAATTATTTTCTATGGTTTCTCATGAAAGACAGGAAACACCTCAAGAACGCTCGACACGATTCTCACAGTTATCACAGAATTGACATTCCTAATAAACGGTCATATCCTAAGGTACTTAATCAAATTAGACGGCGCTTAGCGAGTGTGACTGGCACATGATGAAAGGATTAAATTTGGTTAGGCTACCAAGGCGCAATACCATCGACTACATTCTACATGTGCCAGTGTGCCTCTAATGAACAAGCGCGACGGAAAGTGACCTGGAGTCAATGCACCGTCTAGGTTCCGAAATCTTTATCGGCTCTTCATCTTCAGCTGATGATGCGGTGCGTGATGAAGAATGAATCATGCAATGAATCATGAAATTGTATCTGAGATGGACAGTTAAGTTCATCACAATTTCGCCAAAGTTCTGTGAGCACCCTCGAAAAACATACGCGTGTGTTAGGGTATTTTTATGAATTATCCTCAAGGAGGCAGGGGAGGTTGTGGTGGAGGAGATGACGGTGGCGGAGGAGGCGGAGATGATGGGGGTGGATCAGAAGGTAATGGAGGGTTGGGTGTGGGGAGGGTCTTTGGGGGTGGAGGAGTATTTTGATGGTAAAG
>VOMN01104515.1:0-41996 GCA_014899125.1 Orchestia grillus | reverse complement strand
CGACCACACCAATATAGGGCGGCGACCACACCAATATAGGGCTAAGGTCTCAAATGCCGGGAGAACGCCAATAGCAAGCGAAGGCACCAAGCTAGAACGAAAAGATATTTTCAGCAATAAAAGGCACCGATAGCCAGGAAAGGCAACTAAGTCAGAAAGCCATTAATATGAAGCAAAGGCACCAGCAGCTCATAGACGAGGGCAAAGGCAGCTATGACGCCTAATGGTCGACGGGTGTTTGAGGCACCAAGGTCAAGAGTTGAAGCAGCATTGAGTCTTATGGAAATGTAAAGTTATGCCGATGATAATAACTTATTTCGCAAGGATAGGATACGAAAATGAGTGAAGGTTTTTCAATTTTATTCTGAGGTATCCTCATTTTATCGTACATCATGAAAACCTTATGAGTCAACGCTCCAAGCTTTGCGTTGAAAATGCAACAAACTCTGCATTCGAATGAAACTGGACGATAAAAACTACTTCAATCGGGACATTTTCCGAGGCGAGCCCGAGCAAGCAGCTCGAGCTTATATCAACAGCCCCAAATAAAAATAACCAGCCCTAGAGATTTAATAAATGCCTGCGAGCTCCGCTGCTCCACTGTCTGGGAACGTAGGCCCGCCCTGCTCCCCAACTCGAAATCTACCAACAATTTTCAAGAAAATGAAGCTTCGTTGGAATTCAATAGAGGCTCACGAATAATTCCTTCACGTTGTGATTTTCTTCCCAACTCGTAGCATTTCCTTTCACGAAATCGTTCATTGAACGAAGAGTCAACAAACTTGTTGGCCACTGTTGATTGGCAAGCAGCAGCTTGTATGGAAGCAAGCTCCGGGGAAAAACGCGATCTCTGTAGTTAGATTTTTAAATTTAAAACTTAAAAATGTGGGCTACAAAACATTTTTTATAGTTTAACTAAGCTAATCAAATCTGTAGATAAATAAATAAGGAATGCCAGGATATTTCGGGGGCCTTTATATCATGAGCAGTAAGCCAGTATACTAAATTTCGCCTCAATTTCAATCTTGAACCTGAAGGGGTGCTCAAACATTGGTTCAATAATTTTTTCTCTTAATGAGGTATATATATGGGAATGATAAAATTCTGATTCCACTCATTCACATTTCACTCATTGAATAAGCTAGAAATAACCTTTTGTACTGATCAGTATTCTTTTCTGATAATGATATGTTTTTTGCAAAAAAGTTGATAATTGTTGCGACAGATAATAGGAATAAAAAATAAAATTGATTCCAATGCTGCAAGCTAAAGCTCATTTCCAACAAGCTCCGCGTTGGTAACGAGAAAAGAAAATTAATTAATAAGAATCACAAAAATCTCTCGAAAACTGTCATGAACTACGAAAAAATACCGTACGCGTATAGAAGACAAACTTTCCTAGTTGTAACCTGAAAAGTTAATCCTGATTTTGCATTCTATAAAATATATTTTAGAATAAATTTATTCCATCTCTCTATGGAAGATGGAACACGCGTTCTTGGCTTGTGCACTGTAAGACTATAAAATTCTCATCGATTTTCTTATACATAGTTTGAACGGCTTTCATTATTTAAATGATCTATTTTCAGTAAATTGTTCCTAGTTGTTTTCCATTTTATTGTTTATTGAAAAATCCTTATACTTGAAACGATCGATGGAATGATTTTTAATTCTCTTTTCGCCAATTCATGCAGTTTTTATATTGTTAATTCTCTTTTTGCTAGTGCCTGCAGTATTTATACTGTTAATGAATCACAGAAAAGAGCTGCAATCGATTGAACTCTAAAGATAAACACCAACGCGCGAAGCCTTAAGCCAGAACATCAATCTAATCGAGGATGGTCATTGTAATTTCAATATGAATCAATCCAGACTAAGAAACTTAACGTAGCTCTCAGAGACGAGTAGAGAACGATTATACCCGCGTCTAATGATAAAAATAAAAAACAAGCGAACCCAAATAAAATAATACTCATTTAATTTCACAAACTCTTTGATGAGTTTTAAAGAAATTCCTTAATGGAACTTATAACACAGGACAGAAAGTTGGGCTGAAACAAGCTGCCCGGACAAAACATTAGTCACCTATTGTTCTTCGAGGGTCTGTCATGGGGGAGGAGGGTCACCTTGATTCAATTAAGTTTCCCTAATTGTTATACATAAAAGATGGATCTATACATAAATTCATCGATCTGTATAAGATTCATAGGTCTATATAAAGATCGATCTATATNCGATCTATATATATATGAATCTATGTATAGATCTATCTTCTATCGATAACAATTAAGGAAACTTTCCATGGTGCCAGTGACAACTCAAAGGCAAATTTTGAGTAAGGATCAAGCTTTTGGATTGCTAGATATGTATGTTATTTGCCTCGTCTGATCTTTCTGAAATGTTACATGTAAAAATATATTTTCTTTCTTATGATGTTTCCGAATAACTTGGGTACATATTTCATAAGTGCCCGACAAGCAAATCATTTGCCTAATTCTACGTGAGTGTTGAGTACCAGGGTATTTGAGTGACTTATTTTTAAGGAGTTTCCACTCCCCAAGCTTGCCTACAATGTAATTCTGAAAATTGGTGACAAAGATTGAACATGTAATACCGGTATGGCTCGAAAAAGGGTCGACTTTTGAACGGTATCCTCTTCTTATACAGAAAACGCAGAGCCACTGAAAATAAAGGATGAGCTTGCAACATTTGTGTTGATAATAAAATTCCTTCTCCAAGTTCTTAAACTAATTTCTCTCTGTTGTATGCATAAAACCCACGCGTTGGCAACAATTTACGTCTGCCACTATTTTTAGAAAACCTTGAAAAAATATTTACGATCACTGAGTGCGCACTAAATTTGCATGAATTTGAGAAACCCTGCCACGAAACTCACATCGACATGTACAGTTTCAGTTAAATCTGCCAACCGTGACATCTGAACTGGTGACCTGGAAGAACAGTGACCGCAGGGATGTAGTGCCGGCCTGATGGCTGGGGTGTCCGGTGAAGCAGAAGTTAAAAGACGCTAACTGCGTCTCCACCCTAGCGACCAAACCTAAAACTTTTACTTCAAACTCCACACCGGTGGATCCAATAAGCAACACGAAATCAAACTAAAACAATTACGGGACATTATTTTACTTGTTTATTTTTCCCTGGAAATCCGAGATAGAAGTGACATCTTTCTTCGTCGGGAGTTCACTCAATTTGAAGTCGTGTACATCCTGGAGTGTAATAGCGTCATGGCTTCTTCTTGAGTGAACCTGCTAGGAAGGTACTCGAAGCAGCAGCCTCCAGGGGAAAGTTATTTCGTAATCACTCGTAGAATTAAAAGTGCAATGCAATTTCAAAAAGTGATAAATGTTAAGGAGGCGTCATTCTTTAACACTCTCGTTTCTACCAATACGGTTGAGATAACTCCTGCAATTAATGTGATTACACCTGCAGCTGTTCAGGGTGCAGTTACGTCATGCATCGTGGCGGTAAATGTTCAGCTTCACGGGAATTTCAGTCAATCAGTAAACGCTAACTGAGCTGAGAATCTCTGCAAATAATTGTATTGGCTCATTTGGTGAGACGTGAGAAAAGGTTCTGAGAAATGGTTCGAATTTAAGATTATAACGCACCTGCACCTTCAGTTCTTAAAACACGGAGTTCTTAGAACAAATTTAAACATTAAATTGTCCTGCGAAAACATGCGACTACGACCGATTCAAATTATTAAGAATATATTACTTCCCGAAAATATAATGACAAAGGACTGATGCGTAAATCAGCTTTACGTACCTTTTCACATGAAACAGAACGTTTCATCAGTTCATTAAAGAGAAAAACGCGCCTAATCGAAATATTTCCGCAAAAAGTTACGGTAGTCGTTGAGTCAGTTGAACATCTCCTCTTCGTTCTGGCTGACATGATACAAAGAGAGTCATGCTAGAGAGGGCGAGTGTCCTTGAAATTATCATAAAGTTCGAGATTTTGATGGCTTTTTATTTAGCGCCTCTTAGCTGCTGCGTCATAAGCGTCTCCGAGTGACGTTCTCACGTGTTGCGCGCACGGAGAAAACAATGCAAGTCAATTGAAAAACGTACGTCATGAACTGCGCCCATAATTTATGAGCACACCACATACGTTCCAAGCATCGACATTAATTTCACGACCTTCGGGTGAAGTACAGGCGTTCTTATATTCTTACTCGTACGTGTAAACGAATTCAGTGTTTAATACAAAGAGCGAGTGCTGCGCTGTTTCCGTTTTTCCTCCGTTTTAGGAACACTTATAAAAACTTGGGGGTTAACAGATAGAAATATAGTTCGTTATCAATATATTTAAGATATACTAACGCTAATTTAGTTCAATTTTGGCCATTTTCTGCAATGCCTGAAGCGCATTCATTGGAAAATATTAAAGTATAGTGTGTATTTTGATTGTCGGTACCAGTATTCTATGTTTTATTTTCATAATTGCATGAGAAAGCATCTCTTTATACGGCATCTTTCTAATATTCGTTGCACAGTTAACTATCAAGTTTACAACCCAATTTTGTGTAATTCTGCACCTCATTATTCATCATTTATTCATGTGTCATTGCGTTATGCAGCAGCATGTAGTTGACATTTATGCTTTTTAATATTTATTTCAATNGGAATCCAGAATCACATTGAAGTAGAAAAGAAACTTTTCAGCAGCACAGTTCCTAAGAATTATTGAAAATGGGGACAAATAAAATGTGCTTTCAAATTGATCGTAAGCTTCAAGGGAAACGTTTCTCATCAATTGTTAATGACATTGAAAGGCAGCGAAAAGTTGATTAAGCCAATAGCTTTCGCCGAATTTATTTTTAGAGTCTATCATATTGCTCCTGAAAGAAAACGCTTAAATTAGATAATTAGATTGGTAATTAGTTTAAGCTTTCTATCCTTATGAAATATGATCAAATGAGACTGAAGAAAAGAACCCATATAGAATGGACGATCAAGAACGGGGAATCTACGCTAAAAATGTGTACCTCCACAGAATCCCATGTCGTACAGAAACAGGAAATTGAGAATAAAGTTGAAGAAAAGACATCGATGAAATAGCAAAGAAGGTGTAGAACTTGAAAGCGGCAAATTAGTCACGGGAGATAAAAGTCCCAAACCCTTATCTACAGCTGAGGTATCCTAATAGTACCCCCTGTATAGGGAGGTCGGTCCACTCAGCTAACCTAATTAACCTAACCCTATTGCTTGTACTACGTTCCCTGGCGCTAAGGCTTATACCTTCAATAATATCAGAGGAACAACAAGTCAAATCGTACCAAAATGAATCAGTATTATTTACTATAAAAATGTACTAAGTTAATGTTTTCGTATAAAAGCAGTAATGTTCGATTCTTGGATAACGGAGGAGTCGCACGTCGCTCGAATGCAAGCCCATTGTTTTCATTCATCAGATGATGAGCGAGAATTATGTTCAAAGTAGTGTTTAAACAGATGCTTTCACTAAAACATCGTGTAAAAGAGAGAATATGATTAATATTATTCATGTGCTGCTGCGAATACTTAGAAAGAAATAAACATATGCATCTATTTAATATGCTTCAACATCTTAGGTTTTGTGTACTTAATTGTTCCTCAATCGCCAAATAAGTAATTTTTACTCAAATTACAATTTTTAAGTTCATGTCGTCTGGACACGCATGATTACTGCTCAAACGGCCAAGTGTTCAAGTGGCAAGTGGACTAAATATGGTCAAGCGTTCAAATGGCAGGCAGACTCAACACAGCCCAGCGTTCAGATGACAGACGGGCTCACCACAGCCCAGCGTTCAGGTGGCAGACGGGCTCACCACAGCCCAGCGTTCAGATGGCAGACGGGCTCACCACAGCCCAGCTTGGCGTCCAGCGACTGTAGCGGTGCGGGCCGAGGTCTAATAAAAGCCCAGGTCAGCCTCAAAGAAATGAGGAAAGAACACAGAGGCGCTCGAGAGCTTTGATTTTGCCTTATTCGAGGTATCAGGCGAGCCATGCATCATCGTCAGCCTTGTTTTTTCTTCATTGCTCAATGATAGATGGCTTCTGGATAGGGAGGGAAAAACAGTATCGCCTCACGAGGAAATTTGATCCAAAATCTCCACCCAAATTGGGATCGGATGAGAAAATCAAACTGAGATTACGAGGAGATTAGGATCTAAGAATAAAGGTCGAATTATACTTGAAAATTTAGACTGACGGCTTGTTGAGGAGATGGAACTTTCCGTGTGTGAAAAGACTTTTGATGTCTCATTTACTTACGTTGACTGGCTATGAAATTAATTTACTAAAAAGTGTAGTTTGTCTAGGACAGTTTTATGATATATTATTTCATACCTTCAAAAAAATTTTCACCTAACAAATACTCTGCGCTTCTTTGTCTAAAAATTGAAACATAGCAATATCGACTTTCGGCCTGTCTCCCTAAGGTAAAATGCGAGGGCACAATAAAATCGACTACGAATACATGAGTGCCTGGAATTCTCTTCAGTTTTGTTTGTGTTTTCTAGTGCTCATTGCACAAATTTTGTTCTTCATTTTTTTGCAATGCTGCTAATCATTGTTCAGAAAAATTATCTCTTACGAGAATTACCTTTTTTCGTCCTTCTGAAATATTTATCTTACATTACATCGAATATATATTAATGACTTAACGAAAATTGAATCTGTAGACATTTATTATGAACACTAAACACTGATGAAAAATAACCGACAATTAAGTAATAATTAATTTTGCAGGCTATTCTACAGGGGAATATTCGTAGCAAATGATGACTTCAACAGCAGCATAGTCTGCCGAGTCTATCTACATATTTTTCAATCGTAAGTGCTGAAACAGGTTTCAAAGTTCTACTGTAGCATCTCATAATGTAGCGCTAGATGCAAATTGATATATATGTAAATGCATAAATTTCTGGTTCCATATTGACCCATGCATTTTCAATAGGGTCCATGTCACCAAAATTTTGTCTTGAGGTCCCGATGAAGCGCGGCACAGCGCAATTGTCGCCCTGACTCGGACGTGACACAAGCATGAAGTAGGTCTTTGGTAAGTGCTTACATTTTTTAAGCATCCTTATTTCGATGGAAGACATTCAATTCTTTCTTAAAATTTGATGTTTCCTCCTTGCAAGACCGGGCGAGAAATGTAGAAAAGTGCACCTATTCCATTATTACTTTCCAACCAAAAAACTACTGAAAAAGAAACAAAAAATAAAACCTACCAATCGAAACGCTAAAATCTAAATTACGAATAGAAGTAAATACAGTGCCATTTCTTAACTTAACCCTGACCAAAACTATAACTCAGTCTAACCAAGCCTCGAACAGTATTGAAGGCTGTAAGGTAGTGGGCGAGGCTTATGTAAATCGATTAAAAAAGTAAGTATAAACGTGAATTGTTTTGTAGAGCTGAAAGTTGATGTTCAATCCTGGAGAAGATGCGTCATTTCTACACTCGCTTTCTCAATTCTTATAATTGTTGAAATGGACCACTGGTGTGGATCGCATCGTAAAACTTTCAACTGTGTAATTACTAACATCATTATTATGAGAAAAGAGTATATTAATTTAGGTTCTGAGCAGCAAGTACTTTTCCCTTACTGGGTTAGTGCACTGGCAGAGCAATTCGGAGAGAGTTTAATAAGCATCTCACGAATTTATTTTTTCTGTCCTATGGTCTTGGAAGCATGATATGCCGGTTACAATGAATCATTAAAAAGAATTTTGTAACAGGCCGTCTAAGGTTGCCTTTTTCATAAATCTTAACAACAGAGAAGAGAATGGATGGAACACAATGCCATTACTTACTTAGCGGCATCAAATTTTTGAATAGTATAAAAATCTTATTCATGCTGCGTTCAGAATAGACATGAACAGTCTTTCTCCGTAATGGGTCCCAGACTCTTCAACTCTCTCCCCAGAGATCTGAGAGAGTGCGATGGTTCCCTGGACGTCTTCAAAAAGAAGCTGGATAACTTTCTACAAACTATCCCCGATCGGCCTCCCTTGCCTCACTACCATCAGACGGCAGAGGGAAACTGTATCATTCAACAGCTTGCGGATATGCGAAGGGACAGCATGCGCACAAACCGGCGGCACTCCAGTGTGACCAGGGCATAGAGGCCCAAACAACTTCAAGATATTCAAGATTCAAGATAAGGGCTTTTATCAAACTCCCATCGAAAATCTGCTTTACCTCGTGCATGTACAATTACCAATGAATGACGTAGTTTACCAGTAAAACTTTCCAATTTTGTCGCCCATCAAAGTTCAAGAATTGAACTCAGACTTAAATTTTCCATTTCGTAATAATTGACAGACAAACGTATTGTTTTCAACGCCGGCGCTCGCAAATATCATAGAATAAAACTTTCAATATTGAATGTTCGTGTTGATGGGCTCTTGCTCCAAACTTTGTCCTCGAGTCCCATGCTGTTCTTCATCCAGAGCAGCCCAAGTCTTTGAGAGCTGTGAAGCCTATGCCCCAGTAGGTCGTTTAGGCCGAGGCATTATGATTACGATCTATGTCGCATAGAAACTCTGGAAATTTTCCCTTGCGCTCGGGCTCCTCGACCATATCTCGGGCAAAACAGACCAACGATGCATTGCGTTCACCTCTGGAAGTGCCAAAAATACTATCTCTGTCGAAAGTCCTGCCCTAAACTGCAGCTCAAGAGCCCTCCAGCAACAACTTTTGGGCGAAGAGTTTCGCATCGGCGCAGCCTGACAACAGCGCCTCCGCGGCCCCGCTCTCCTCCCGCTGGAGGAGCAGCTCCTCCCCGCCGGGCGCCACGTCACCGGCCTGTGGCGACACTTGAACAGCCTCGTGCCTCATCATTGCTGCAAATTACTCGAGCATTTTACCTTCCTATCATCCTATGACACATTAAACATATTCCCAGTCTGTCTTTTAGGTATGTACCACCAAGCACCCACGGCAAAGTCAAATTCGAACGGGAGCCGAAAAACGGATTTGAATTTGCCTCGGGCTCCGACAATAAATATTCTAACCTCGAACCGATGATGGTCCTAACTTTTCGCGACCCTCACACAGTTGTAAATTGCGCGCTATTCCGCTTGAAATTTTGAATTCGAAGGACTGCCAGGAGATCGTGGAAGCAATAATAATGGATAGAAAAGGCAGCATAAATATGTCAAATGGAAACACTCGTGAGGCAAAATTTATGTTATTGGAGCCCAGCGAGACCTAAACATAGGTAATTTTAGTGGAACTGTCGCCTGAATCTGACAATGTTTTCTGCTAAATGCATTCAGTGAATTTCGGACATGCTATGTAATGTTGTAAATATGTTATAAATGCGGTAGAGAGCAGGAGTTCACTGGTCCTTAATTCACAAAAGCACTTATTAATAAATTGGCATCGTAGACAGTAATTGACGAGTTTGTGCTCTACATTACTAATTCACGAAGATCTCAAATCGTGCCAGAGTTCTAATTGTCTCAGAACTCACATTCACCAAGAATGAATCAGAGAGCTAGTCAGCAATTTTAAACTAATTGTTCTCGTATCACGCATCGCTATAAGCATGACGTTGCACCTAAACACTCGTCCGTAGCGCATTATGCTTTACTTTAGACCTGTAGCGACAAAAATTCAACGCGCTTGTCAGCAACAACTGTCGTCAACTAAAGTACATATTCATATACTTGTACGCCAAAATCATACTGTAATATACAATTTAACACTCTACATATCGAAGTAACCCAAGACGATGTAAAAATGACAGAACTAAAAGTATTGCCGCTCCTGGTGTCAGAGTTTTTCCACCTCTGCCTCAAATGATTAGACTAAAAAATCCCGATACATGAAAGATACCTATGTTTTAAATCATAAAGGTTATATTGCCGAACTGAACTTACTTCCGCTTAGAAAAAAATGAGTAGCACGATTACTTCTGATTGTGATGTAGTCAGAGAAATGATAGTTACTGATGAATAACGAACAATACCCTAATAGAGATTCTATTAAAATAAGATGTTTAAAAGAGGAATAATTACCTCTGGCCAGAATCTATGCATCTTTGAAACAAATTAAAGCCTGTGAAATCAAGAATTGTTAAATAAACTTGAAAGCCTCCAATTATTTCATTCATAAATCAGTAACAGCTTCGTGATTAAATCGCCATAGATGCAAACTGAACGAAGAGTTACTCATAATGTTATTTTGAAAAATATTCAAGTGCATCATAATGATAATAGTAGAAAAATTGGATGAAATTTAGAGAGACCATGAATGAATTTTGATTGGACTCGTTCAGTGCTTATAAAAGTGCCCAAACACTCAGTTTTAGGATGGGATTAGAGAGTATCAGAAAGTTAGCATCACACATCCTGTTCACCAAGACGACTTTTCTCGCTCAGGAATGTTCCTTATGAATATTTGTGCAGTGCAAACCATGCTTCAGAATTCAAGGAAGTTGACATTTTCACGGAAACTTTCGTCTTATTTTCAAACATTTTCGCGGCTGTTCTTCCCTGCAGTGAGGAGATATTTTATGCAGATAAGAACACCTGACTTCATATCTTTCGCTGAACTTTGTAGAGCGAATATTCTTTGAGGTTTAAATTTTTCTTTGGTATTTATAGGGTAGGAATGAAGTTTTCTCGCCATTACGTTAAATTATCTGGAGATTAAGAAATTGTTTTGCGTAAAGCAAACGTTATTTTTACAAGAACGTAATCGGTCTTAGGCTGAAGATAATATTTCATCCGGCTTCGAATTTGAAAACAACACTCTTCACTTTGGAGTATATGCACAATTATGATATGCAATGTGAAATAATAATCATGTGATGTAATAAATATGATAAAAAAAATATAAGCAAGTTGAACTTTGTTTATATTTCAACAATCTTTAATGAGTCCGTGTTTAGATGATTTCTTTGTTAAAAAAAAGACAGAAGAAATCGTTGTAGCAAATACTGTTATTTGCAGCATTTTTCTTTCGTTATGCAAGCCATAGCCTCGCGAATTCACAGCCAAGCGACACGAGTTTCTCCGCTATAAATGAGGCAATTTTACTGCCTAGGGTCCTTGAATTTATTTTTTACGTACGCTTGGAACAAATGGCATCGCAAGTTTCACAGAGCCTGCGCCCCGTCAAAACTCCGTCGCTTTTATGATCAGCGCACCAGCCGGCGTGCGTCCCAGGGAGCAGCACATCGGCAGGCCTGAAAGAACAGTTGGACCATGTCTGTTGCATCAATTGGTTTTACAATTTTTGGCTAAGATTTGCATCTATGTGAAATTTTAAAATAGAGTTGGTATAAATATTAGCAAGCCATTGAAAACATTATTGTAATAACTGCAAAATTGTATCTGATGTACCTCTTCAAGTGTTGGCTTAGAATACTGCTTTTCCAATTCATATTTGTTACACTTCCAATGAGTTGATGTCAGTAGCGACGTCTTGGGCAGAATTCAATTGATTGAATTTAATTCAAGAAACGAGCTCAGAAGGCAAGAAGCTGTTGGAAATTACAACGAAAAATATTTCTAATAAAATGACGAATGTTATTTATTTCAATTCTTTTGACCCCCAGCCGAATTTTGTCCCATTTCCTTGACGAACGAAATTTAGTCGAAAAACTATTTTCTGACGACCCTTGAATATCGTACGAGAGGAGTCCAAAGGGAGATCGTGCCTGCGCAAACTGATGCACCAGGACTTCCCCAAAATAAATGGTCTTGCTGTGCACCCCTTAACAATTGTGATACCTTCGAGGAATTTCAAAGAGCGTCATTCACTTTTATTCTCTTGGATACAAGAAGAAATTCTTCCGTATGAGAGCTGTTGGAAGTGCTATGAAAATCTGGAACCAGGGTAGAGTAGATGCTTTTTAACGTCAGAATACTTTTCGCATTAGATTGAGTAAACGATAGTGATATTATTTACTCTTTTGTACGTGTTACTATCTGACTTAGAAATAAATAGGAGAGACAGTGACGATTTGTGTGACGAAACTGTGTATGTTTGAAGTGGCTGTAAACAAAAGCCTGAATATCTGTTAAAAAAGATTATGCAATTGATGGAAGTAAGTCAAATTAAATGTAAGGGAGGAATAATATGACCGTTAAAGTCGTGTTTCATGTCAATCCTACAACGATCATTTAAAATATAAATAGTCAATGATGTTTTCTTTACTAAGTAATTTTAATGCATACAAACGCTTATATTGATAATTTCGTGTATTAAACCTGGCTAATTTTGTTTTAAATTTCCCGTATCGGATGAAAAGCAATTATACAAAATATTCGCAACTGTTTCGTATTTCGCAGAGCTTGAGAACTCGAACGATCTTCAATGTGTCGTCAAAAAACCTTACAACGGGAAAAATATAGGAGCATTGCCCCGTATTGTTTAATTTGAAACAAGTGCGTAAACTTTTAACGTTTTGCATTGACCAGACAACCTGCGCAGGTGAGCCTGCGAACGAGACTGGTGTGGAGCACGTGCTGGCTTCCTCGAATTTTGAAACTTGACTGTAATATGCAAGTTATCTTTTTGAAAATAAAATGAGCTCGTCTTTCTAGCCTTTGGATCAGAATCAAATTTATGTATTTAGTGGCTAAGCAAATTCTAGTCAAACTGACCTTCCTTGTAGCAAGGCGTAGAAAGCTTGAGAAGAATACGAAGTTTTAATTAACCTGGCAAAGCGTTTAACTCTGGTAAGGTTTTACAGTCATCCTAAACCGTATTTTGGACAACGTATTTCAATCGAAAATGAAAAAGGATATAAGGGCATTACTTTTGAAGCTTTCAGAAAATACCCAACATGTGGCCTAATTTAGAGCCCCATATAGCATGAAATCAAGTATGTAATTCTTTAGCGTACCTGGGGGGAGTCAGCGCTTTCCTGAGCACAGACAGGATTTCTCGGCTCCTCTCAATAGGGTATGCTAATAAAGGACACGTCATATTCACCATCTTCAAATGAAGGGGCATCGCTCAAAGATATCATGAGCTGCCGGGAATAAATTTAGTAACACTGCCCACTAACTTGCAGTGTAAAAATAACATGGGTTCTGTTTCAGCAGGGCAAAATTGATTTATAATTTTCCCCTTCCGCTTCCCGCTGAGTTTCCGAGTGAAATGCAGCCAAATGTATTCTTGATCAGTATCTTTCCTGTACATTAATTTTTTACTCTCAATTCTTCTGTGCGTGGTGATAATTTTTGTTAGAGAGTTTATTTTTGGGAACGGTCGAGCAGGTTTGCTAAGTTTCCTATCTCTGTAAAAATGTATTCATATAATCTCAGTAACTGATAATTCTGCCAGACGGTTGGCATCCTTGAGACTATTTTTTCAGCTTCCCTTTCTCACTTTCAGCCAATGATATTTTCTTCCGGATTTCTAGTTCGTATCTCACTACTATTCCACCATGAATATGGCTATGAGTAGAATGGTAAAATGATATACTCATACAGACCTTGTGTACCTCTTTCTATATCTGATAAGTACAGACGACAAGTGTGCTAGAGAAGTGCACGGTAGAGATATTCGTAAATGAAACACGAGTCAGACTGGCTCGCTCGAGCTTTCACTGCTTACTGAAATAAATCAGGCCGAAAGGAACTGTGTTTGAGTTGCTGAGTTTGAAAAACTTGCGTGAGTTCCAGAGGAAAAGTTAGAGGAGTGCACCTTATTGCCAAACGTCTGCGGCCACCTCAGCATTGCAATGGCCTGCCTGCTCTGTCAGTATTTATTTTCAAGCGGTAAATAAAAACTTGAGCCGACTTGAAACCTATTATTACGAGGAACAGAAACAAAAAATGTTGTGCCTTTGAAAAGTTTGTGGCCGCAGTTGATGTGATTTTAAACTGGGGTCTCGACTGGCAGTCTATGAACTTGTGATGAGCCAAAATTTGCGGCTTTTTAAACGTTGTTGCAAGCTGCATTCAGCTCTGCGGAAATGAAGGACTTCAATCCCCACGTAGACACACGTCCACTGTAATATCACGTTCTAAATGCTTGCAAAGATTCAGCTTTCAACAATGGCTATAATAATTTATAAGCTTTTATAGCTACTGATCCTGACTGATAGATTTAGGTCTCCGGCCCACAACAAAACCATTGATTTGTTTCGTTTCCTTTCATTGCGTTACAGTGTGTGCACTCATTGATCACATAAAAAAAACAATTTTATATGAAAATGAGCTTATTTGTGTAAATTTATTGGCATGCTTCATGGATCTCCTATTTGTCATTTATTTCATTTTATTGGTGCAAATAACTCGCTATTCTTCATTCTTAATGTTCTATTGAAGGTCATGATCATTTGATGACTTCGAATTTCTTACTATAGGTATGTGTTTACATGCTAAAGGGCGCATTGGATCAAATCGTATTTATTCTACTATCTCTTTTTTTAATTTAATGAAAAAAATGACAAAATACTGTGTAATTTGGTAGAATTTTTGGTGATAATTTAATATATCCTCATGTACTCTACAGACCATGGCCTTTACTCGGCAGCCATGGTTTTGAAGCATAAAAAATACATATGGAAACGCTGTACAAACTTCAGCGCTGTCATACAAATGCCAAAAATCTTGTAAAACCCTACGGAAATTACGACCATATTTTCACCAGTTATCACCCCGTGCACAGAGTGGGCCACATAGGATGCCGTATAATGCAGCTTGGAAACACATGCAGATAAACTTTTTGAGTTACAAATGCTTTTTAATATGGTGTTCTTTCTGGTCCAATATAAATTTATGTAAATTGAATACCCAAGCGCAACTAACGATTAGGTTCGTAAAAGTTCATTAACATGGTATTTTTTCTAGCCACCCTGTACGTAGGTCACTTCACTTCAAATTATGACCATAACTAACCTGACCTGATCAGACGTAAGACGAGCGGCAGGACGCGCAAGAGTGCAAGGAAAGGCGCGGAAAATGCACGCCAATGGTTGTACAATATAATCTACTCGCCCTAATCTACTAAGGGCGGAAACGTATGTGTATAAGCCGGTTTAACTACTCGCCCTTTTCGTAAACCAGCTTATACACATACGTTACCGCCCTTACCTCAAAAAATACCATACAATGTTATTGAGATCAAAGCTGTAGAGTAGAGCAAGTGGCTCGGTCTGTGGGTTGTATCTGAATTAGATTAATAATAACCGAAATTTTACCTCATTATAATCTTCGTAATTCATTTCAAGCTAACAAAAGAAATGGTACATTATTTTATTCGTGCATAGATTCGCTTCCGACGGCATACAATTACTACACAAACATCAATATATATATAAATGATTCGCATATGATTCAAATGGAGCAGGTAATATACATATTTATAATTCTATAGCCCACGTTTAGTACGAGTGTGGGTGAATTTTCGTCATCGTTTACTTCTCTTAAGAGCTGAAAAGCTCGCAGATCGCAATCTGCGTTCTATTTGTGTCTGTAATAATCATTTGATCTCAGTTGCAGCGTCAAAAATTCAACTCCCATTCTTAAGCAATGTTCACCCCAAAACCCGTAGTTGGTATATTCACGTAGGAAACCCTTTTATGCGTATTAATTGAATGCGATTGAGTGCCTTCAGAAAATAATTAATGGTTAAATCCTTTGATTTGAGTTTTCCTTCCCATTCACAGCTCTTATTGTTCGGATGCGTAGCCTGTTTTTTATCTTTTGATTTTGACAAATCAGGATTTTTTCCTGAGAAAAAGACAGGAGCTGAATGATTCTAATAAAATAAATGTACAAATAAGGAAGTTTTCCTATCTTCATCGTGGTAATTTCATTAATAGAAATATATAAAAAAATACTCCCACGTAAGTGCACTTCGTGATCTATGACTTGTCAAACTTGAGCCAAGAAACAATATTACTTCATCTATTTCCATTTCCAACTTACCCTTTTTATATCTACCACTCTTGAACTGATGCAACTGAGTACTCGGTTCAAGTTATGTTCTTTGTTGAGATTGGTACATCCGGTGAAAGTGTGCGCAACTTTAAATTAAATAAGAGTGGCCCGAAAAAAACTAATAAATAAACATTATATCCCGGAAGTTTAGGGTCGGGACCCATCATCGGTTGATAAGAAACAATCTAGGATAAAAGATACATCGTATAAAGACAATGAAAACTTTCTCAGCACAAAAATAAAATAAAATTAAAAACCATACAGATGAACACTAATCACTGTGATGATTTAATAACAGCTAGTGGATAAGAACTTGACTGATTGTTAAGAAAAAGTTTATATTTAGAATAAATAATGATTGTGAAATTCTGAGATGTACAACTTTGAACGCACATCTAACAATGGAAAATGACTAGAGTCTGGTGCTGAGTGTGGTAGATTGGTTAAGCAGAAACAATTATAATCAGATATTTATCCGAGAAGATTTTACATCAGGAAATAGCTTGTATTTATATTTCAAAAAGACCCAAAATTAATTGTTTACAAGTATTTTATGAAAATTTAATATTGAACTCCGTGGTTGGACGTTGTTTTAAATGTAACTATGAAGTTGAACATTATATTGTCCCAAACGCTGAGAACGTTGTTAACACAAATTTAATATTAACTTTATTGTAATTCCAGTATTCCAAAGTTTGTTCCTGCTGCCGTTAATTGGTCGCTCGAGCGCACCAATCAGAACGTACCTGCATTCTTGAACATATGCTGTATTTGCCATTCTCTCATCTATCATTTTGAAATACATTCACTTTGTACGTACGACTGTTGCATTCAGTCATGCGTTGCATTCAGAGCATTTCAGTTGCCATGCTGCCCGAATGATTGTACAAATAAAAGAAACAAAAACAGGTTTTGCTACTGCACTTTGACATGACCGAAGCCTTTTTTAACGGAGCTGAAGAGAAGAGATTTCATCATCTCCTGAGATTTTAAGATGGCCTAACACAAAATTATTAGCATGAAGTTATTCGAATGTTGTATTTCAACTTTTCATATGAAAACTTTTCCATCCTCTCCTGTGGCGATATTTTGTGTTCAGTTCTGTAGTTTCAGACATTCAGCGTAACCTATAAATGTCCCTCTCTTTAGTGTACATAACTTCATATCTCATTTCACCTGACATTTTAGAGCAATATTTCTGCAACATCAACAACTAATTATTTCGAATAATAGATTTTGAAAAATCAGAATAGTAAGATGTTTATCGAATTAAGATATCTCCTATTATTTTATTTAGTTTCCTTGCACGCCATGTGAGTTCTCACTCAGAATAAACTCTACGGTCATTTTATTGTAAAAATTTACATGTTCTCATTTTCCTGTACTGTATCTCTGTCGTCCAGAAACTTGAAACAACCAGTAGTACTATTTCACGCAGAGACATTTGTGAGCAAACTTCTCTCATCTGGACATTCTTTGGTGACATACAGCGAGAGAAGTTTCGTGCGCTGGCATCAGCGCTCAGTCTCTCATGGCGCTATTCTGAAGTAGACAGAGTGTCCCCAAAACTGTCCATGCTCCAATACATACATATATGTACGTGATGCACAGTACCTACACAAGACGTAAGCTCGCTTCATACAACACATCAGTACTTACAGCAATTGAGTATATTTACAAATAAAGTTAGATAACCGGCTGGATGCACATAACAACCCTAGTAGAATCCTTCAAATCTCATAGCACCCACAGAAGACGCGTTGCAGTCTACTAGAATTTCCTCCACCAGCCAAAATTCCTCAGCGAATGTCAAATGAACCAGTTCATTTTAGCGAGTCAAAGCAGATAACTATATTTATCGTCTTGATGAATACTGCCATGTATAGAGAGCCCTATTTACAAAAAATCGAAAATGGCTCGATGTTTCGTTTCCCGTTGCGGGTGAAGAGGAAAAGATATATTTATAATGTACTCCACAAAAGGTTTCTTTCAGCAGTCTATAAAAACTGCCCATATCCAATCAATTTGCTTCGACAAATTTCGCACATTACTTTACCATATAAACACACGCAAAATATCACCAAAATTGAAGTCTTTCCTAAAATTTCACGACTCGCGCATATTCAAATGTAAGGATACTTCCAATTTCAAAATTGGCAAACATTAGTTGCGGATCCCTCTTTGAGAAGAAATTGCTCTACTCTCTACCGTTTCTTTCTCTGCGTCTACTGCTGCAGTGAGTCCAATCACCTGCAGTCACAAGCACTGCAGTCACCAGAGCTGTAATAAATTATGGTACTGAAATCTCGAGCTCCTTCGTATTGAAATAATCCTTAAAGTTCATTCAATCATATGGACTTTTTCCTTCCATTCTTATCTCTTGAACCCGAATCCCATGACGAATAACCTCTCATAGGTTACACCGCTCATACTTCAGTTTGAAAACTAAGCCACGTCCCTATGGTATGACACCAAATACTCCTGTTACCCAGCTGCTTCCCTCAAACTCTGTAACCAAGATCAGGCTTTAACGTACGTTCTATTTGGTTTTAGATAGAATATACTTGACATGACTGCATAATTGAGCGTGTAGTACATTTATGGGCCAGATGTATACACTTTTTCTCATCGGTTGTTATGCTAAGACATGACAGAACGTTACCAAAATCGTATTCAGCTTCAGTTTTACGGTAAAAGGTTCATTTGTTGTCGAAACAATGCTAGCCCACACACAACACAAGAGCTTCAACGCTAAATCTACATTTTTTGTGCTGGAATGTAGTTCCTCATGTTCCATAGTCTGAGGGCAATGCTCTATTTAACTTTTACATTTTTTACAATTCAGACATATATATCTGAGGGCTTACTCTGCTTGAAATCAAGCATTAAATCAACTGTAATCTTTTATTACCCGGACAAAAAACTCTTATACAATGCGTATCAAAAAACTAGTTCAGAGGTGGACAGAGATTATTGACAAAATTGGGACCTATGTGGAAGATTTAGCAGCTATATGAATGTAAATCCTAACGTCAGACCGAAATATCCACCAGAAGCTGTGGTATCGAAGTCAAACACTGTAACTTGTGCCACCAATTTTACCTCTGCTGGCAATATTTGGTGATACCGACTCGATAAATCAAGTTTTTTAGATACTAAACAGATCTTCATTTCATTTTTATGTTGGCATTGAACTATCTTTTTGAAAACTGAACCTGGATGTACCATATAGAAGAAAATAAGTACTCATTTGTAGCACTTGCAAAAATACTATTCGCTCCTCTCCGTTTTTTCACAAAGTCAAGAAATTTATTTATTAGAAACAGAGCAAGATTTGAGAACCATTAATCGTAACACTCTTTGGTCACCTGACGCGCCCTCCAATGACTGATGCCCAGCGGACCGTTGGTCAGCGGGACAAATTACACAACAGCGAACGTTGAATGTAAACTCGAGAACGCAGCAGTACTCGAGAGCTGGAAATTTTCAGGAAATTCCTCGTTCTTCATCTTTGTAACGGTAATGCAAATTTTCTAGGAGTAATTTTGAATTCTTTTAGAAAGAGAAACCTTGTCATCGGAATTCTTACACTTTCATTTGGAAATGATGCACCCAGTTAGAAGAATTATACAGGTGCACTCGTATACCGCGAAAGGTGCTTAGCTTAACGAAATTCCTAGCCAATGAATTTACTTCCCACAAAAAATATTAAAGTATTGCACAAAAAATCCGCCAAATGATATAGAGAGCTTTCTGTTTTCTTTCTGTTTCTGTATTGAAGTCGGCAGCTTTATGAACATTGAACACGGCTCAGGATTTCACAGTCAGGTATGATTATTGTTCGTTTTCAGTACGTCATCCGTTTATCAGTAAGTCTAAGCATAAAATATTCTACAGCTTGCATTCCAAAGCCATAAAAGTATATTTTGTCCTTGAAACATAGTAAAAAAAACCTGGAGCTCATTTTCCAGGCCAAAGTCGGGATCCGACGCAGAGCAGCAAGTATTCTCTGCTCCTGAATTCGAGCCTCTCAAAAATGTCATTACTTTTCTACGCTGAAACAGGCTCACAAAAGCTAGGCTTGTTTGAAAGTGATTCGAGGTACCATTAAGTGCGATTGGTCTCGGCTTGTTGGTAAAGAGCAGTCCTGGTGACCTTCCAAGTCCATCATTTGCTAGCAAAAGCTTGGGCAGCAGACTATGCCGCCTTTGAAACGCCATCATTTGCGAAGAAGCTGGCTCTGCTCTTTTAAAAGCACTCCTTTCGTTTGCAAAACTACCTAGATTTTCTCCCCGACCCAGGAGCTCAAATTCGAGAGATATGCATTGGCACGAACTCGTAATATTTTTTTGGTTCAGGTATTATAGAAATGAAATTGCTAAGAACTCTAGTCAAAACTACTTTCAGGAAACTTACTTTCATTTATGTGATAATGTACAATGGATTCATGTAGTTGCGGTAAGCAGCCAAAAATGATTGTTTGATGTACGAATAAAAACTATTCATAGCACGGTTCTACGTTAATTGAATCGCTGGAAGTATCATATTATAATGACAGCCACTAGCGAGATTTTCTTCGTTCTAGATATCTTCTTGTCACACATATACATACATGGGACTTTCAAAAATATCACACGAACCCAAAGTTCCATATAAGCAGGCTCCGTTTGCTAGAGGGGAGAACTTACGTTTTTGGCAACGATATTTTCTCATAAATATTGAAAACTCTATCGTCTGTTTCCGAAACTAATAACCCGAGCGAATTAATAGTTTCTGATAATAATTAGCCTGCCCTCAGCTGTGGACTCCTGTGAAGAGACTCGAGCAGCCGTGTGATCAGCTTACAAAAGTTACGCCAAAAGCTGAACGTTTTCGTTTGATTTTTCCATGATATAATTCTGAAATAGAGTCCGTCGCTCACTGAGTTGTGCTAATGGACATTTAATTCCACTTAAATATAGCGTAATTTTATTTTCGTAGATTTAACTTTGTTCATTAATTGCCATTGATATTGACATCTTATTAGCTTTAAGTTATAGTGAAGCTTCCAAGAATTTCGAAGACTTTTCTCAGCTTCTATAACTGTACTTCTACAACTTTGGACAAAGTGCAAGCAGTACAGATCCTATGTGTGTAAAAACGAGCATATTTTGGTTAAACCAACTCTATTTTCAGGGCCACCTGGACGGCTGATGAGTCACAGACGGGTGGTTGGACGGCTGATGAGTCACAGACGGGCGGTTGGACGGCTGATGAGTCACAGACGGACGGCTGATGAGTCACAGACAGGCGGTTGGAATAACTCATCATCACATTGAGGGCCAGGAGCTGGAGGCGAGGCTCGCTGAACTCTGCCTCATTTGGTGGCCCAGGACTGCATTGTCAACTTCCATGGGACTTAGCATAAATCAGGAGAAAGCGCAATGAGGTTTACAGCAATATCACGCACATTTACATCAGATCCCCACGGTTAAGGATTATTATCGATATTATTCGGTATTCCTAATCAAAAGAAGTTGTTCGACACTAGTTTCGTTCTGACTGAAAAATATAAGTGAACAATTTGGCCATTGTTCTTGCTTGGTGAAATGACTGACTGACTGAACGAAAGTATGTGAAGTTTTCTAATTTAAATTTATTTTTACAGAGGAGTGTTGAACTACAATTTTTCATGTGAGGAAGGAAATCCAAACATCACTCAGTTCCAAATAACGTAAATATTTGCGATGCTTTCGCATTACGTGGGTCAAACAGATAAAAAATAATTTTTAGCGGAACTGCAAAAATATGTTCTCGGTGTATCTTAATACTGAATTAAAATCTTTTTTCCTTCACTTTTGCAAAACAATTCCTAATATTCCTTTATTTAAATGAATCTGTAACTCAACATCGCAGTGGCAAACTTTAGAACCTCCGTATAAGAACGAAAATACTTCCGCAAACGGATTGGAGAATCTCATCTCGATTTTCCCCGTCCAAAATCCAAATTCGCCTCACGTAAAGACATTGCTGACACTCATCCCTCGGTCACCCTCATCCCGCCAGCTCGGCAAGCCGTCAGTTCCCATCAGTGAAGTCAATTGAGCTCCCGTCAGATGCGTCACTTTGAGCACTGGAGGGACAAGATGCAAATGAGGAGGCGTTTTTGAATTGCATTCATCTGGCCGACCATTGCAAAATTGCCACTGAGAGCTGATTGCGCTGTTTTGCACGGCAGAAATAGAAGAAGTGAGGGTTCTAAAAAGCTCAAAAACACTGAAAAATTAGTTTGCACAGATGGAGATTCGATATTTTAACAGTTTTAACATCTCTGATAAATTTCAAATTCACGGAGTTTACTGTTTGGTTTTACAACTTGACTGTTAGACAAATGGCTGCTTGAAAATTGTCGAATAAGAAAAATTAAAGTGATACTACAACCTGGAAATGAATTCATTTCAATTCACAATCCGGTTTAAAAATGACATTTTCTCAGCTCTGCGTTACCAAATTTTAATTAATTATTTCAACATAAAGGGAATAAATGATGGAAGTATCCTCGAATTCTTATTTTGCCTTCCATATTTTTGTCAATTACTCTTTAATTCAATCTAAAATCTAACTACACATCCTTATTTGATCATTAGTACATCCATAGGGATCTTTTTTTTAATTAGCTTGGTTCAGCAACGCTTGACACTAACTGTAAGGGTAATGAGACTGTGAACGTACCTAGTTTGTATTTTTTTGATTATGTATTTTAAAAAAATTATTTTATTTCTCTGAATTTATTCGCGTTTCACACAAGAAAATTTTGCGAAGATCAACCGCACAGAGCACTAATAAAATTGCGAAACGTTAACGCGCAGTCTAACGTTTTTTGAAAAGTTGTCACGTGCAATTCAAAGAAGCTCCGAAAAGTTTATCACAGGTGAGCATTGAAAAAATTATTTTGTACGACGCATTAATTTCCCCATAGAAAAATGTCTGAGACACCCCAAATATCTCGTTGATGCATAATTAGGTTATCATAAGGAATAAATAGTCACCAGGTGTGGGACACATTGAACGAAAATATCGTAAAGTTTGTTGATTGAAACATTTAACGGCTCCAGAATAATATCAAACAATATATTTTTTCTGAGGAGATGTACAAAATTCCATTAGAGCCAACACGGTTTGGCCATCAGTTTTAAAGTTTTAAGAAAGAGCTATAAAACTCATCATCAGTTTTGGGATTAACTGTAAGTCATCGTCAGATCATCGACTAGTGCATTTGGGAGGAACTGACAGAATGTCTGCTAACGGAACAGATAAAAGCAGAATTCAGTTTTGCGTGACACAAAACAATGCGTTTGTTTTGCAGCTAAAAAGACCAAACAATGTTGACAGGCTGCAAGCAGCTCTTTAAATAGTTCTGAATTGTAAGCTAAATTTAAACTTGCTAAATTAAAAACTGCGCAATGCTGTTTTCTACAGTAAGTTCCAAAATAAAGTTTTGTTTTATAAAACTTCTACATAAACTTCAGTTAGATGTAACTCCTAGATGAGTCTGCAAAGTTCTTAAAACAGGCAACGAACCTAGTAGATCGAGCAAGAAGAAGACTCCAGCTCTGACGAAACGACCCATCGGAAACATTTCGATAAAATAAGAAACTATACTTCATGCCTCCTGATTAGATGGCTGGTAAAGTTTCTGAATTAACTAATGACTGCCGAGATGGATTTCGTTCATAAGAATACCATATATATATGCGTAAGGCAGGACAAACGTTCCCTAAGAGGCCATTTGGTTGAGGCACCGCCATGATGTGGCTAGCATTCTCAGTGAGTGGAAAGGTTGACATAATAGTTACCGATGGGCACCACAGCGCACAGAAGTGCGCACTGGTGTTGGAGAATGCTCTACTTTATCTTACAGTAGAGCTTCATGACGTCATGACTAGAACTTTACCTTTTTCCAAGGTAAAACAGCAACCTTTATCACAAGGGTTGTTTACATCAACTCAAAATAATATTATTTTTCTGAATGCACTAGATTTACATACCAAATCAGCTGATCTCAAGCCAAATTAAAATATTCATGGGATCTTTCGAAGCGGTTTTTATACGTAGAAAAGGGAGTTAGAGACGAAATGAAGTTTAATCTGGTACATCCTTGAATGCTAGACAAAAAATTAATTTCTAGTAACAAATAATTTGATATACTTTTTGAAAAATATTTGTATTGGAGTTATTTAAACAAATAGCTTACCTTGAAATCATTTAGTTGAAAAATATATATGTTATTGTGCATATTAGATACACAGTTTCATATTTTTCTACGATGAAAAACGCAGTGTTTGACACTGCTCTAAAAGAAGTGCGTAATTTGATACTTAAATAGCCTCGAAAATATATTTGTCTTTAGCATTTCTACCAATAGTAAGAATTGCTCCTTATGAGATGGCTTAATTGAATAACTGGTACAAGAATTGTTGGGCACCTTTTATTTGTTTGCAACAGCATTGCTTTAGAAATAGAATGCTATGTGGTATTCTGGCGGCACTTCTTTGTTTATGGAGCTAAATTTGGCTGTTTCAGCTCGCTAGCCAAATCAGCTCGACATGTGTGTATCGAATGTTAAACAACAAGGCTTAGCTCCTTTCTTGTGTGATACGATGATTAATCAGAACCTTAGTCACTTCGTGGAAGTTGTCTCTGCCGTTCAATTCATGAGTCTATGCTCAAACGTGAATAGAATAAAAATTCTAAAACTCTTACAAGTCGGCACAGGAATAATAGTCAGGGAATTTGAACATAAATCGAACATAAACAAACCGACAACGTTCCAGCATTACTCGTGAGATTGAAGCTCCATCTTTGGCAGCAAAATCAGGCTACGCTGAGAAATCATACTTTTTTATTCGGTTCACTGTTAATTTGCACCGTCAGTTCAGCTTTTCAAAATATATCTCCTTTGACATATATATTTGGTGGTAGAACATAATCTGTTATTCTAATCATAAGTGCTCCGCGCTGTTGTTGTCCAATTTGGACCGCATCTCCAATCGACACACAAATCATTTCCTGGACTGAAGAGGATGTTTTATGAAGTTTCGCTTGGTTTGGAGTCCTCCTTCATGTTCTCAATTAATTAAACCAGAACGGCGAAGCCGGTGCTCTATAACTAGGAAATTTTAATCCAAACCGTAAAGTGCCTTCAACAGTAAAATATGAACACAGGATGTTAGTTCAAACCAGTATAATTTTGCCATTTAATAGACAATAATTGCTGTTACGGGAATATTGGGAAAATAATTTGCTAAGAGATTGTATTTGCAATTATTTTTTAATTATTTTTCAGCATTTTACCCGACATCTTCCTCTTGGCTGTGAATGTTATTTTTGATAAGTCATTTAACTAATGTCTTTCAGATTTTTTTGTTTTTATTTGAGGGTAATTCTTTTCCTGCATATCCTGCAGGAATTTTTCTGATCATATTTCAAGATCGTGCTGGGATGATCACATTCGTCACAGTCAAATTCGATCACCTCTTCTGCCCTGGAGCGAGCAACGGACCAACAGTCATGGCAGGACCCCTTGAATAGTTAACACGTCATCTTCTTTATTCAAATCCTCTTCACTCATTTCTACTACGCTGATGAATATTCACATCTGTTCAACGTCACTCTCTTTGTTCACTTGTCTAAAAATCTCTTCGTGAAACGTACTTGAATGATTTTATCAAATTGAACATTGGAAATTTGGTTATGTACTATTTTATACCCAATTAATGCAGTATTTTCTATGGATCACAGAGTGTACATACATACTCATCATGATAAAGTTAATACTTCGGGAAGCCCTCAATGCTTCATAAAGGGTACCTTTAAAAACGTCTTGATATTCACATAGGAAGCCTTAAGCATTGCTTTCAACGTAGCTCGACAGAAATCTTTGAATCAGAGTAGATTTTTAAAAAAAAATTGTTATTTTACATAGGTTTCGTACTCAATAACCATGACTCATGAGTATGAGTTGAAATCTAGCCCTGTTTGAACGTTGAATGAAGCAGCGTTATTTCACGATGCACGAGTTAAAATATAATCAAACACAGAGTTAGTGCTGTGAACATCTGAGCATTCCATTGGTTTGCCTGTGAATTATGTGCAGGAAACGATGGCACCGCTTTCAGGAAAATAAGGAGACTACGCCGCACAAGATCAAAAGTAACCGATAAAGGATTCGAGTCCGGAATTAATTCGACCATTCTAGGACAACGTTAACATTGTTTTCATATACTCATTGACGAGTTGATTAACTTGTATGCTTCAGATCATCCTTCGTACCACTTAGTAAAGCTAAAAACGTCCGAGGTTATCTATAGAAACGGACAAGGTTCCTCCTGTGATGACGCTGTAGGGTAGCGATTTTTTTTTTACGCTGAAAGATCTTTCAGGTACCAATAGGTGACAAAATAACCGAGCAAATGAAAAAATCTATGGTTACAATAACACCACATCCAAACTTCACAGGAGGGATAGGTTGCTTTAGATCATTGGCATTGTCATGTTGTCACTTTGCATTGACCGTTGAGTTTTAACCTCAATATTGGATTTCCTCTGCATAAATATTTTTTTGATTCTGAACCTGCACTTTAGATGTGGAGAAAACAATTGATTTTGAATGTTAATTTCTGAATCGATGGGATAAAATTTGAATAGTTTAGCCATTTTTCAGTTCATTTTTTTGCAGGAAACACGGTAAGGTCAGTAACTATAAAAATACCGTCGATACCATGAACCTTAGTGGTGGTTGTATCTATGGAATGAAATATTTCTCTACACAATGTACCACTTGTACCATGTTAGGAAAAAGACCATTAAGGGGGCAGTCAACACAAATGCATTAAAATACCAAGTTTATCACGTAGACCTGAGTGAGTTGAATGTTTCAACAATGTAATCACCCAAAGTCTACTGGGAGAGAAACTTTTGAATGATGAGGTCAAAACAGATTAAAATATCGCCCAAACTCTTCAGTGCTCGACCAACAAAAAGCTCTGGATCCCGTAAAAACGTGTTGTCAACATTGACGAGTTAAGTTAATTTTAGAAAGTCTAAAAACATCAATTACATAAAAGTTATTTCTAAAGAAAATCAACCTGAAAGTCAAACGGGCACTAAAATCACAAAAATAGAAAAACACGATTGAAGTGCTAGGGACATTCAGCAAAAACTGTTCATCTCACGGCATAATCGCAGCTACAGGACATTCGAGTCGATATTCTAGAAGATCGTAATAAAGAGAAGAAAATTCCCGTGTCAGAGTTTGACTAATATGCGACTAGAGCAGATTAGAAAGGTTTAAAAAATACTCTTTTCCCAGAGAAACTGGTATGCTACCTGCCTATATTTCCAGTCTGTCAGAAAAACTCTGATGAATAATTGTTTGATTGAATTTTATCAGGTGACATCGCTAAATCTAAAATAACTCGTTTGAAAATGACTGAGACATCACACAAACCATCAACAGTGTATCAGAATTGCATAAAATTTGATTGCTCGCAAACTTCACGGAATCAACTTTTGGTAATCTCTTCAGGTTTGTCAGTCTTTCAAACCTTGCAGGCGAAACCTATTCATTTCGAACGAAATTTAACAGGGTTAAATGGCCATTAAAACACTCTGAGTTCTTCGGTGCCAGCTAGTAAACTTCTGACACCATTTCGTGAGTTTTACCTGAAAGACTGATAGTGTGAGAATCCAGTTCGATATCCTTGTTTCATTGTCAGGGAATTGCATTCTCATGTCGATGCTCAGAATATCCCCAGTTTACATCACTGCTCTGCTTGCAAAGGTCCAACGACACAGTCGTTAACCTAGAATTTCAATCATTCCTCCATGGCCTTGGCAGTGCCTAATATTCCTGCCTGTGCACCGATTCAAAATTTTCCAGTTTCTGTGGCATCACCAAACAAATGTCAATTCTACATCTAAGTTTCATTCCTCAATGCCTTATTAGAGGAATGTGGACACCCAGCATAGGAGGAATGCTCTATTTCTCAATTTTGTCCCCCGAAAATTCCAATTTTGTTTCTCCGTTCATTCCTGAGCTCGGGAGTCAGTGCTGCAAGGGTTCCAATTTCTGCATCCATTAATGCTTCTATTCCAACCGGAGTGCAAAGTTTGGCCAGGAAAAGAGTTTTCATGCTCGAGCGTTAAGTAAAACGGAAGAAATTAAGGAACTGTTGGCCAGGTTTATTACGTCAGCGAAAATGGCACGCCTAAAGTAACTTTCCTAGTCACTCCCAGAGTTTATTATGAGCTTTGAAAATAATGGATGGTAATACGAGTTTGAATTCCTAAGCGTCTTTTTATGCAGGATAATTTGTAGAATTATGTTTTCTAAAGTGTGTTGGAAAGTTATTAAAGCGTCTGCTCCCGACTTCAACTTTCTTTTAAACTTTCTGACGCACGAAAAGCTTCACGACTGTTAAAACTTAGATGGCTTTATAAACACTAGCTGCATCGGAAATGTACTTTACGCGATACCGTTTCACATAATTCACTTTTTTGTTATAAAGTACACGGAAACTTCTCGTCGTTTTAGGTTTCTTCAACATTCCGGTGTTTCAGAACGAGCAGATTAATTAGGATCGGGAAAGATATTTTCACTAATAAAATAGACCATAATTGAACAAGTTTGATCATCTTCATTGTTTCTCCATTGTTTCTCCCAGGATTTCTTAATCGATTTAGGAAGTAAATATAAAGTCTAGCTCTGAACTCCTCTTTAGTTCCTCTCAACCGACAACTGATTTTTCTACAGCAGGCCCCCGCGCTCTAAGGTTGTCTTCTTTTACTTTGTTTCCAGTTATAAAATAATATAATAACTTTTTCTAAGTGGGACAAGAAAATGACACGCGTGACAAGCAAAGTTGTGTTTCAGCACACAGATGAGTCCTTGTACTGTGAGCAGAAATACATATGTGTACATCAAGATTGTGGTACCTCAAGGTATTGGTACACAGAACACAGGCTCTAGTGGCATATTAATACCTTGATGCACGCGCACCTTTGTGTACGGGTACGTTTGAACACTTGGTCCTTAGAACATTGGTACTTTCCGATAGTAATTCCTCGGTACACAGGTACCTTCCATTAGTGATTTCTTGGGACACTAGTACCGTCGATAGCAATTTTTTGGCACACTAGTACCTCCCACTGTGATTTTGGCACATTGGTACCTTCCGATAATGATCTCTGGATGAGCTAGTATCATCCGACAGAGATTTCTTTGTACACTGGCACCTTACGATAGTAATTTCTTGGTATGCTGGTACTTTATAAGTGACTTCTTGGTACACTGGTACCATACGACAGGGATTTATTGGTACACTGGTGCCTTCCGACGGTAGTCGCCAGGTAAACTGGTGTTTGTGCTCATTGTCACTGTCATTTGGGACTCTGGTCCATCATCACTCGTACGCTGCTGATCATTACCGTCAAAGTACACAGATGCTCCAAAATTTTAACTCCTCTGGGAATGGAGTAATAACCTTTTTATAAACTCCTGAAGAAACTTTGCTCGTCTGTATTCGTAGTTTTTGTACAAATTCCTAACACAAGTTGTTTGAATTTACACGCTTGTAGAACCAAAGAAATTAAACAACAAGTGCGAGTCATTCAGTCCGGGAATAAGAAATCTGTTCCCTCAACGAGAAGAACAACACTAGTGACCTCTCAGGTAAGGTCACAATCCCTTGATGATCAATTGTGAAATTACAGCATTTCCACTAAACATTGCTCGCTCGGCTGCTCGTAAATTTCACGTAACATAATCTATAGGCAACCATCAGCTTAGAAATGGGAATTTCTTCCCTTCAAAGGAAGAGCCGAGACTTCATTAGTGGAAATACGATAAACCAATAGTCAAAAACACGATAAACCAATAGTCAAAAATATGATAAACCAAGAGTCAAAAATATGATAAGCCAAAAGTCAAAAATACGATAAACCAATAGTCAAAAATACGATTAACCAATAGTTTAAAATACGATAAATCAATAGTCAAGCAAGTCGCTCCATAATCTCGAACATCACGCTATATTGCTGACATAAAACTGCTGGTAAGGCATCAATTCTGTCATTGAAGTTCAAAAAACATAACCCGCATTTTGATGTTTTTATATTGTTTAGGTGTAACACTACAAACTGATCTGAGTGGATAACGTACGTCACTTTATCGAACCTCAAATTTCAGTCCTCCGGTTAAAAAGAATACCTTCAATCGTTACTGAAAATCCCCTTCAATCGAGGTATCCCAAAAAAACTGCCTCAAAAATGCTGTTACAAGCCAGCGTTTCTGTTGAACTTCCGAACACTACTGTGCCGAGTTGGTTTAGGGATTCAAACTTAATGAAACCTTTGCGTATTGAATTAGCATCTTTTCCGAAAATCCAAAATGTTGCTTAAACTTTCGTTGATTTTTTCCCCGTTTGGCGTCAGAACTGATCACGTCCTTCACAAATGAATAAGAGTAATTCATGGCAAATCCCAGCTCAGGAAACCCGCTGTTTCAATTTCCACGAGCTATAAGCGGATCATTTCTTTGCTTCCCTCGCGCAACCATCGCCAAGAGGGGAGATTGAGGGAGCTTTTGTGCCCTCAGAAGATTCAAGAGCAGCAAATCCAGGGTTTCTTCAGTTCCTTTAATAATTTCTAAAAAAAATGTAGAATTGAGTCACACAAACTTCATTGTTCATTCGGAAAGATATGTTTTTTCTTGCTCTATTACAAACATAAATGCATGAAAAAACCATGTATCAATGGCTTTTGCAATAAAATACGATGGAAAGTATCAAATGTTGAATGGAAACTTCCGAAGCAAGTTCGGATCATGAATACGCAGACAGATCTTTCCATGTAAAACTAAAGACCTGTTGAGGTATACGCAGAGCTGTGCTTTTGGATTGGGGGAACCATAACAAAGCACAGAGAAAGAAACCATTCGGTGATATTGAAGATATCATTTCAGAGATGAACAGATTCACCTTCTAAATAAATTATTAGCATAGAGAATACATTTTGGAAGAGCGTCTTCACTCTAATAGGATTTAGAATTAATGAAGCTCTGTCAGCTTAGGCTAATGTGGAATTTTAATCAACATTTGTATTGTTCATTTCGTTAAAATATGATGAATACAAGTGCAAGGAAAGCCTTTCGCTAGCTTATCATATTTAGGGAGTAGAATTATTATTGTTCTAAAAGGGGAAAAGGAACATTTCCTTTTGCGTAACATCTGAAGCGCATTAGAAAAAACTACAACACAAAAAAAATGTGTTATTAGGAACAATAAAACTGACCCAATTGTAATAGAAATGTTGACTATGTGTCGTTCAAGACAGGTTTATGTGATAAAATACACAATGATTCTAAAAGGCGTTAATCTGTGGTGCCAGAAGTGAAAGAAATGTTAAAATCTTCAGGCCTGCAGGAAGATCTCATTTTTCTACGTGAGGACGCACAGCACAGTTGGGAGAAGCTTTAAGAGGTGCAGAGATTAGTGCGAAAACTCCTGCTGCGTAAGCGATTAGTATTAGATTAGTTTTAGCAGCTTTCTTTGCTCTTGTGTTCATCATAAAATTTTACATAAGGTAAAATGTGAATGTTACTAACTATTATTACTACTTGATTAGCCTCACAGAATTCAATTAAGTAGTGTACTCGAGAAAAATATATACCTCAATTCTGAAAATCAATTAATCGCTTCAAAGCCTATTTATACGCACTTGATCTTGTTAGATACAAAAATACACGTAATTTTCTAAATTACCGTTCTCATGTTACTAGCTGTTACTCTATTCCTGTCATACGTCATAGATGATCAGTAATGCTACACTCAGGTGGAAGGAATTGCTAGGAGAAATTGCGATCATCTGTCATGGAAGCTTCTTCAAGCGATTGAATCGCTTAATTGCGGCTTCTCATTTCAATGTAGTTGTTCACCAAGAAAAATTCGCTCTACCGTATTGAGTTGCGTCTTGAAAATTGCGCAGCTTTAATGGAATTTGATGCTCTGCACGACGAGGTCTCCGTCATCGATGAGCTGTTGTGAGAAGTTTTTTAAAGAATGTCTTTTGCGACCAAGTCATTGTCGGCTCCCAGATAAGAAAATTAGTCACCTGCTATTGAAATAGTGCAGGATTTCCAACAGTGAGAATAGTGGTTACAATTCTGCGCGTCATAAAGTCAACAAAAGTCCTAATGTAAACCTGGTTCATTTCAAAGTACTCTTGCATCGACTTGTCTCGCAGTGCAGCCACAGAGCGTATGCGATCTTCTCGACGTTTAACTTTTCATTTAAGGTTGTCTCACAAATTTTCCATTGGGTTCATGTCCGGGGACCTAGCTGGCCAATCTAAATGAATGACATATACTGAATGACTGTCATGCTAAATAAGGACAGGTATAGCCTGATGTTCGGTTCTGTTGTCATCGTAAATGAAGGGCAAAGCAAAGTGCCTTTCTACATTCAGATATTGTGCAAACGGCAAAACTTGGTTTTCGAGCAGCTCAATGTAGCTATGCTGGTTCAGTTAATGTACCCATGCTCAATGTACCCACGCCGGATACTTCAACTAAAGGACTCACTTTAGTGCAGTTGAAACAACCCCAGAACACGACAGACTCTCCTCCTACTTGTATCGCCCCTTGCACACAATCTTCGTTGAAGGCTTTATGAGGTCCATGAGCACGATTGCCGGCATCATTGCTATAAAAACAGAATTCTGATTCATCTGACTACATGACACTTCTTCACTCTTCTACAGTCCAATGTGCATGTGTTTCGACCCGGTTAAAATGAGTTGTCGTGTGGGTAGGAGTTAAAATCGTTCGTTTACGGGCCATTCTGGTCCATATATCCTTTGCTTGGAGCTCCATACGAAGTGTTCCTTCAGAAACAGTAGGAGATTGGCCGTCATTGGCTTTTCGCAGTAGTTTCATCCTTGATAAAAGCAATTCCGTTGAACAATTTAAAAAACACGACGGCGGTCCCTATCGGTCTGAATTTTTTCCCACCACAATATTTCCTTACATTCTCGTATGTACCTGATTGTTTCCGTTATTGGTAGCCCGCATCCGCGCTGTATGAAACACCAGCGAATTCCGATACTTCCTTCATTTCGTGTCTCTCAGCTCGACCAAATGCAACAGCTCCTTTTTGCCTTCCGAAACGCCTTGCTTTCGTCGGATTGTTGTGTAGCAACTAGGAAACAAGTGTACACATTACCAGCTCTCAATGAAAATTGGAGCCTCGTCAATACTTGCTGATAACGTAAACTTTGGTGACAGCTTTGAAAAGTGATTGATGAATGTAATTTATAAATGGAGCTCGAAAAACAGCAGTTGACTAGTTTCTTGTTCGGGAGCTTATTTTGAACGAAATAATTGAATATCTTCCTCGATTCTAAGATTTTTTCTTCCTATACGGTCTCAAGAAGTGTAGCATCTCTCCATTCCACGAGGAAAAGTAGATGAATCATGGGAGAGAATTTAGTTTGGGGACTTGACCTTAGAAGGAAGGGACAACCGAAAGTGGAAAAAAAGATAGATGTAAAGAATGATATCAAAGCTACAGCAGCGTCTCCGAAGAAATGGACATATTAGGTGAAATATAAGTTTTTTTTCAAATTACATATATCTAATGCAAATTTTTACACGACAATCCTTTGTGTTTCTAGTGCTTAAGTTATCAGCTCTCACGGGCATTATCACTTGAGCCAAAACAGTTTTCAGCTCCGCACGACGTATGTGTATTACTAATGAAATCATTAATAAAACTTACGTGAAGTAATTCATCTGACAGGCATTAAAAAATATTTTTCTTGTATTCGATAACTCTAATTCTAAAACGAGATATTGATACTCAGAAAAAAAGTTTACGTTTCATGACAAACCAAGTTTAAATCTTACGAGTAGTTACACGCTTATATAAAAACTAAAGTTTAGATCTTCTGAGTTACCCTCTATGGGCCACACCTATCCGCTACTTGCTTATTAAACTACTACCCAGCTCTATGTTTATGGTGTTCGTGTTCACCAATTTCGTCGTAGAGAATGATTTAGATTTACGATAAATTTTTTCCATAATAAAGCAGAAACACCGTATCAAAGTTAATCAATTTCTCATGCCCGACGGCAAATTTAAGCGCCGATTACAGAATGCTGCATCTGGCCGAGGTTCGTTCACAACATCATCATCAATCCAAAGCACCTCGCCCTTCCTTGGCGACCGAGGGTCCCAGCACTGCGCCTCGGGTCTTTTTATCGAAGCTTTATTTGCTTGAGTTTGCCGGACACGTGATGGGCAATTTTTTTCACGGCAGTGGTCCCTAACTATGCCAGGCGTTATTATCCCATTATTTATGATAATACTCCATAAATTCCCGCCGAGCGCCTTCCCGCCATTGAGCTTCGGGGCCTTTAAGAAACCTCCATCAAAGCTCCTTGGAAGCGTCGCTGCTTGTAGGCATCCGACGGCGTAAAAATGAATTGCAATCTTGGCCTTCTTGTGCTCCGCTAAACGAGTAGGGAAAAAAATCGGTCAACTGAACCGGTCTCTTCGAATTTAAGAATTAGAGACAGTCATGAGATTCTGTGTTCCTAACTTGTGGCTCTTAGGGATGTTATCTTTCTTTTTAATCGTTAATGAGATCATAAGATTCTTCTTAAGCATTCATTTTCGGTTTAGAATTAAGAAATTTTTAGATTGAATTCACTTTTTAACACCCCATTCAGACTTATTTCACCCATCCATTAACGTAATGACTTTTGCCCTGAACATAATCAAATAAAGAACACGTTCGTTGTATACAGAATGTAGAACCTCGGCGAGTAATGGAGCTGATGCACTCATAACTAAAGTCTTTGGGCAGGAGCCTGATAGAAAAAGGGAAATTTTCAAGCTTCAATCTTTAGCCTATGAGATCATATGGATCAAAGTATTGTTTCTTGCACACCAACCAGACTTTTCCTGAAGAATTTAAGAGTCATCTCATCCATGCAGTTTCACAGAATCTACAATAAATTACAATGTGCGTAACCTCTGGTTTTGAGATCGTTACACAAAAATTATTTTTGATGAACATTCGTGAATCAAAGTTGAGTTGCACCGTACCTTCAATAAAAGATCAGGCTGGAGAGCTGTGTAGCCCGGTTGCATGCTCCTCAAAGGCGAACATCAAAAGCCTGTCGTTATAATGAAATACATGTAAATATTGTAGTAACGTCAAAGAACCAGAACGGCATGGAAGGAATAAACGTACTATTTTCATAAACGTACGCTTTTACTTCTTCCTGCCGAGCTTGTTATCAGATTTTCTTTCTCGTACTGTCAATACGCAGAATAAAGTTGACGCATCTCAAATGAATATTTATTGAATCGCTTCCGTACTTTTATCCCTGTTAGGAATAGAGCTTTCTGTAGCTAAATTAGTTTTTCGATTTGAGTTGTCCGCACTTTTTTGAGAACAACTGATAATAATTTCTCAAAAACTATAACGGTAGTTCATCAGAAACAAATTTGAAATTTGAAAAGTTAGCTGACTGTGTTTCCAAAGAAAACTGAAATTGTGTGGTAAATTGAGATTCATTAGAGGCAGCTGAAACGGCCATTAAAAAATCTGATGAAAAAATAGCCTGCATGGATATCAATTAGGCAGAAATGGCACAGTCGATCCATAACGCACTGAAAGTTAAGGGCATACGGCATGAATGGTCTACATGCAATATTCCAAATCTACACCCTCATTTATTCTGAACAGTTTAAACTTTCTGTCGTTGAATTATTGAGTACAAATTTAATCTACGTGAGATCAGTATTAAGCATATAATTCTGCAGTATATACTTTGCACGTCGCAGACTGATTTAAACAGACAATAATTTCGAAGGTAGGATATCCGACAGAGAGTCCAAAGAAATTGCCTCATTGAGAGCTGACCTCGGACCGATTAAATCTTCAGTTCTGCAGCACGTCTTTAGTCTAGTTCTTTCTCTTCGATTTCTGAAGAAGTTAGACAAAACGAAAATACTTTTGGGAGAAGGGACACAAAACCTCAAGGATGATGTAAAGTTCTCACCAGCTGACAGAGTGGCACACAAAATCGGAGTCACAAATTAATGTCAAAGGCTTAAAAACAAGTCATCTTATCAATTGGACGGTCTAATAACGAACATTCTTGTTAGATTTCAGCGAACATGAGCTTGGTAACCTTCATAACAGAAGCTCCGTTCACCATCATGACTAATATTACTGAAAAAGGGGCTGCAGCCCCTCAGCCGGCAGGGTAAGTTAGCAAGTCGAGGATGCACGGAAATGAAAACAACAAACGGCCGAATGATGATTCGCTTATCAACAAAAGCAAAGTTACACCAATAACACGTCCATCAGTTCAGGTTACCGAACCGATTTTGCTTTGAGTTTCAACGGCAGCGCGACAACGTTGACGTTGTCGTGTCTTCGTGTTGACGAGGACTCGCAAAGTTAGGATAACACGAGAGCGACGAGAAGTTCAACCAACAGTCAGGTGAACAGCCTTCTCCCCTGCTTGGTAAACAAACGAGTCAGTGCTGCAACTAATACTGTCATAAGATGCATTAATTATGTACTGAGATGAAAATTGTATTTGTATCTGCACGAGTAGTATGGAAAACTACATTGCAAAAACTCTTAAGATTTTTCTAGTTGATCTTTTATAACCTGTAAATTTATGCTACTCTGAAACAGAAAACGATCGTGAAGAGCACCTGTATTACCAGGTTACAGTTTCAATACAGGTTTTCTACGAGTATTTCAAATAGAGGTACAAATGAACAGATTACGTGCGAAGTGCACGGACATAGTCATCAATGCCAAGGCCGCAGTAGATCATTGAAAAATTATGTCGAAAGAGCACTTTTTCAATAATGAATGAGCTTGCGCGCGTGAAGTTGAACAACGCTGCCCGACCTTGGACTTGCAGCTCTCGCTTTCCTAGTTCGCCGCTGGCTAATAAACGCAGGTAATCAACTCGAGAAAATGATCGATCAACTCGGCTGGCGGAGACCCTACCGAAGCCAGCTCGAACGCCTAGGGTCTAATGACTCGTACGATGTTGGCTGACCCAGATACACCTAGGGTCTAATGAACACCTAGGGTCTAATGACTTGCACGATGTTGGCTGACCCAGAAATGCAGCATCGGCTGTGTGCCTTCATGCAATAGTTGCAGGTTGCACAACAGAATTGGTCAACAGCGGAATTTCAAGTCATCAGTAAGGGCGATCTAGACTCATTTTTTAAGCCCTTTTTATTAAATTGTAAACATCTTTGAAAAAACTTCGTATCTGTCGTGTAGGGGAAATGATTGTTTCTCAGAAATTTTTAACACCAAACGAAAATTCTAAATAAGCACAAAATTTACTCTTCAAATGACGTCATGCTATGTTCCCCACTCTATAAGAAATTCGTGAACAAGATAATTCGGTGATACTCGCACTAAAGTGGAACTTTAATGGCTCAGCACCAAGTTGTACCTTTTTTTCTGAACGTGATGTTGCAATGCAGACTGCTTCTGACGTGGCTGTCCGGCACTGATCAAGAATAAACACCCGGAGGTGAGCACGAATCTCGAAACACTGAAGCGATTTCTCAAAGATTTAAAACTTTACTTTGGATTACCCCGCTGTTGGTATGGTGACTCCGTAGTGTCCAAATTTATCAAAGTACCGCGGCGCACTTAACGTGATCAGCTCCAGCCGAGCAGGAAGGCCGCTGTAAAGTTTGTCGTTGGCCAGCTCAGTAAACTGGGCCCGTCTTTTCGAGCGACTCCGGAAAGCGAGTTGAGCTAAAGTCAGGGCCCCGGCAAGGCGGAGCAGTAGCACTTGCCTACCTTTATGTCTTCATTATCGATCTCATGTTTCTAAATGGCTCAATTCTGCCACTTGGTTTTTGCTAGAAAACCGGGAACTAAAACACGTCGATAAGGGAATCTTTTTTGAGACCTCTAGAGGCGTTGAATTCGTCGCCTGCTTTGAAATTCTGACCAAGCTCGATCCTTAAATTTTGGCCGCTTGAGGTGAAATATTTTTGTGGACTCGTTAGACCTATACGATGAACAAAATTTTCCATTGGCAACTGAAATGTTCGGCCTAGCCTAATGAGGAAGAGGACTTACACGCTAAACAACGCTAAAATGCTAATTGTAATTGTCTTCGTTGGGATCATAACACACACAACTTATTGAAACATAACATCTTGAGACGTTGGGATCATGACACACTCACACCCGTCACAGAAAAAAAAGAGCCATGCTGCCTCGATACGCTCTAATGTTCATACAATCTCACAGTGTAGTATCAATTAAGTTTAGCTTCCGAACTCATAATTTAAGATTTAAGAGCAACTCTTCAAATGAAGAATGCATTTGTTTAGTTGTAAGTCTTTTGTTATTGATATTTACCAACTGAAAATTTACGTAGTGTGATTTTACAAATGTGTATGTTAGCACTCGTCACACACGTACGATGTTCCTATATTTATTTCATGAACAGCTTGTCTAAGTGATGGGACAACCCCATAATATGCTGTGCCCTCGATGCACGTAGCTTATGTTTTTTTTACCTCATTTTATGAAGAATTGTCACCCAGTCCGTGAAGTGCTGGATTAAATTTTCTGTGTGATATATGAATAATCGGACTGCATTTCGCTTTATCATTAATATCTTCTCCTCTATCCAATTCACAAAGTGTCATAACTCGAAATAGTCGTAAAAAGTACTGAAGTGCAAACAGAATATTCGTACAAATCAGATAAAAACTGAACAACTTTCTCATCTTTAAATATTGGTCCCATATTTTAAATAAAAACTACTTCCACTAAATCACTCACAAGAATTTCCATTCTGATAAAAGAATCACAATTATGAACGGACAATCAACGACATTTTTAATAATCATTTCGATGCACCCACTGTGACTGTGACTAGCAGCGAAGGAAGATTTCTTCACTGACGCTTCATGGCGTTGGGGAGCTCTAATCCGTTCGATGAGACTTCAAGGCGCTTGGAACATTTTGAGTCACCAACACGACTCACTTTCAACCTTCCCGCTTGTGGTTTCAGTCCTTAATTCGCCTTGCGACTATCGTTTCAAGCGCCCTACTTCATTATGGAAAGGTCCGCGACGCTGACGGGCTTGTCAGAGCGACTCCTACGAGTTGCCCATGTCTTTTGCCTAAGTTGATCCTTTTTTATTCGGACACTACATTCACGTGTTAATGGTGCGCTTGAGTTTTGTTGGAAGCTACGCTTTATCAATACTTTCAGAGACGCAGCTTTTCTTGATGAAAACTGTGCACTCGTCTGACAACTTCAATCTTAAAATTCAGCCTCACAGCTGAACGTATTTTTTTCTTTTGGAGGAAGAGGTACTTGTTTGCATACTATATCTAATGATCTTCTTGGTATTCTCTTCGCTGAACCTAGGCATAATAATTTCACCTGAAATAGTTTCCAATCAGTTTTCAGTAAAACCCGATACTTTTCATGAGAATCAACTCATTTTAGTCATCAGTGATACATTTAGTTTAACACTCGTCCCACTGAGATTTTTTGAACGTTAGCGGAGATTTATGAAAGAACAAAAGAAAGTTTCAATTATAGAAAGAAATCGCTCACGACTATTTATATTTTTATCTTCTCATGATTCGTTTTCAATTTCACTTTTGCTTTCTAGCTTTGCAGCTCCGTAGTCTAAGCCTGGAGACCACCTCCTCTCTCTTCTAGAGACGCTCCGAGCAGGCTTTACTGCAGGAAAAGGGTGGCAGCAGCCTCATGTAAAACAGTTAACGTATCTTTATATCTTTGCACCTAACATATCGTAATAGATCTTCCAAAAAATATGAATTCAAATTATTCGGCCCAATTCAGCTTCTAACATTACAATGACAAAACTACGAAGTGAATTACTCAACAACATTTTAAACCGTAAAGATTTTTGAGTTTTTCCCCTACGCAAAGTTTATTGATCACACTTGGAAAAATAAAGTTCAGCCCAATAAGCGCACCGAAAGTCTCACACCAAGGTAAAATTATTGGGCAAACTGCATAGCAGTGTATATGATTTGGTCCTGATAGTTTATTGGTAAAAATAAATCGAGCTTCGTGCAGAACTACGTTATGGATGCACTCGTTTTTTTGCGGATGAGTCTGCGGTAGTATTTTTTTCTGATAATCACCCTGATTTCTCTCTTCTAAACATCAGTTCAGTTAAAGTGCATAAAAGCAAGTAGAATCCGGCTGCCTCTCGTTATGCTCTCATTCTCCAGACATCCAATTGAATTGAAGTGATTGAATTGTCGCCGATCGAATCATTAGTGGAATTTCCACCGGTCAAATTTAATCTATCTAGTATGAACTATCTGATAGTTCTACATACATACAAATTTTATATATTCGTCTAGCAAGGTAACAGATTTTCTTTTATACATTGTTTATTGACGACCAAGGGCATTTTCGTTGACAATTTTTCTGTTGTGTTTTCGTTTTTTCTTTCTAGAATTTTCAAGTTAGGTCGTAGTTGATAATGGATACTTCAAAAAGGCTCAAAAAGGATCTAATAAAATAACACATATTGAAGATTTCAACTTTCCTGAACTTTCGCTGGTGACAAAGTTTTCACCCGCTCTAAAATTATTGTTCGACAAATTTCTGCTCGAAAAATGTATCCTGGTTGACGTTTTGTTTTCAGTCTAACTGAATTAAGTTGTCTTATGTGAGCATAAAAAATTGAATCATAGCAAAATTCCAAGGAACGCGAGGCTGCTAATTGAAAAAAAACGAATAAAATGTATGTAAAGTGGGGAGAGAATAATTTTTTCAGGTCTTAAAATAATAGTGAAAATCAGCGTTACATCTGGTGCGACTGACTGCTAAATCGCAACATGAAGGAAATAGATATCACGAGCGCATTTCACAAGAGTCCCCCCAATTAGCTGAAGCATCGAGCTTTGAGCTCTGCATCAAACTGTTCTCATAATGGACAGTAAGGCTGCATTCATTGCGCCAAGGATTTGTTGAAGCTTCAGTTTTAAATATTTTATTTCAATTTTTTGCATTTTCGTCTTTTTCGGAGCTTAGACAAATTAACCCATTTTACCCAACTCATGCTTACCCTTCAGTATTGGAAGAGTAGGTTAGCCAAATCGGTTTTCAAATATAAAAGAAATAGTAAAATTCACCCTTTCTCGACCTTTTTTGGTATGAGCGGAACATTTTTGAGTGTACTGATACACCTGGAACTAACAAATAAGCTACGGTACACGAAAATGACTCATTTTCTGTCAGAGTTACAGCAAGAGAAAGAACTAAGCAATAATTATTTTCCCGTTTACTCTTATACCCTATGTTAAAAGTATTCCTCCATTTTAATTGTCAATATCGCTAAAAAATTCCCTTTTTTTTCCTGTGGGGCCGATAAGAATTCACAACAGAACATGAGATTACTAAACCCTACACGAGACGATTCCTAGCCTGCTCCTTGTCTTCATCTACGTGCAAGGACACAGAAGTGAAGGCAAAGAGCACAGGATTCGACGTTTGGTATTTCAGTATATCTTGATGACTCTGAACAGAAAGTGGAAAGCCTTTTTGGTCACTACAGCAGTTTCTTCACTGAGGCTGCAGTCCTGTAAACACGATAACTGCACTCTGCGAGCTTCTGTATTTGCATAGGGAATATATGCTTTTATCATTGAATTGATACCGAGTTTATATCACCATGTGTTTATTTTTCTTAGACAAGCGGGAAGTTGTTTACTTTGAAGTATACAAGCGAGAAGTTGTATTTGCATTTTCGTCTTAGTGTTAGTACCATATTTGAAAAAATAGCTCACCAAAAATTGTATTCATGTCTTGAACGTAATTCTTATATTTATGACAAACAATTTTGCTTCCTATTTCAGAGGTCAACGGCTCAAGCCATTCTTAATCCCCTTGAATATCTGCACACAAATATTGATGAGGGCTTTCTCATATTCTCCTTATTTTTAGATTTCAAATAAGCATTT
>VOMN01104506.1:0-24052 GCA_014899125.1 Orchestia grillus | reverse complement strand
TGCCTCTGTTTTAAAAGAACGTTTGTATGTCTTGGTACAGACTCACAAGCCTGGATAAATCCTCGAGGAAGCAATTCGGTGTTGGTTAGGAGTGCATTTAGTCAAACTTTTGTCGAGAACAGTCGTTTTCGCGGATGGAGGTGACTTTCATTGGTCGAAACATACATTTCTTTAGAAAAAGTACATTCCATTCTCATGAGCGTAGTTAGAATTTCATGCGCCATGGCAGTTTTCACTTGGGGTGCCAGAGTAGCGTTCTATAGGAAAGCTCGTTAACTGGGTCCTACCATTTTCCGACCTTGTTGTTAAAATTGCTGTATTACTCTTCTGAAACTCACGCAGTAAAATATGCATAATGTGTTCTTTATTTGTAGTAGCAAGTATGCCTAAATGTTTCTTTACTTCGAGGGGACATTTGGGGAAATAATAGTTATTTATTAAAATAATTATTACAGAATCTGAAAGAAGAAATATTATTTTAGTAATTTAGATGGCTACACATACGTCAATTATAAGTTAAATTGGTGTAATTATGCCCTAAAATTATAGCTCAAAAACGGACAGAACTTTCGTTACAACCTGATACATGCTCATAACAAATGCATGTGCATTTGAATTTTTTCTTTGCCTTCGAATGCGTCACTCGCTACCTGCTGGCTGCTGTCCCAGGTGTCATGATACGTGTTCGTCATGTTTCCGACTTCCATCAAGAGGGATGAAGAAGGGATTTGTGTTTGGCAGAGTCCCCAAACCCAAAAGATGCGTCACAAGTGCAAAGCAAAATCAAGGTTTGATATTGTAACTATTGTTTGATTTATGTGGAATTGTGCATCACGAATACGCACTGAAAGAAAAACAGATCAAAAAAGATTCCCGACAAAGGTACAACAAGTTCCCAACCGACTCAGTGGTGTAGTTCGGACGATGTCCAGCTGATTCATTGCAAGTGATCCATAATTTCTTGGCAATATATGGAATTCCAATCGTTCCCAAACCTCCCTACTCACGAGGCATGACTCCTTGCGCTTTCAGGTGGTTTTCAAATTTGAAGACGTCATTGAAAGGATCCAGTTTTCAGAGTAAAGAAGAGATGATGCGGAACGCGACGACGGAGATGTACTCTAATTTAAAAGAAGCCTTCCATATGTGTTTTTGGCGATAGAAGAATCGGTGGGTCAAATGCGTGCAGGCACAAGAAGTCTACTTTGAAAGGGTTGGGTCCCAACACCGACATCGAGGCAATATAGATTTCCAGGTTAAAGATTGCATAATTCTAGGTAGGCTTCATATTCTTGTTGCTCTGTGAAAGGAGTCAGAATGCTCGTTTTTCTTAATTAACAGATCTTGTAAACATCGTGCCGATGAAGTTTATGTATTTCATTTCATTGTTGCAGACACGTTATCTGATCCGATGGTGCTTACAGCTTTACATGTCCTACAATAGTAGGACTTGTTAAGTGGCATGAATTGTATGTACTCATGTTAATACTTGATTGAAATAAACAACACTCCTGAATTAAAATGTACTCTGTTCACCCTTGTACGGGAGTGTACTTCACGTGTCTGGCGGAATCAAGTGGGTTTCCTTGAAGGCGTTCCTAGAAAGCCTCGCAATAAATGCAGATGACTTACTTTACAAGGGTTAAAAATTAAAGACAACGCGTGGCCGATACCTGGCAAGTAGAAACTTCTCATGGAGCTCGATGAAGATGAGATGGAACTGAAATCTCAAGCAGAGCGATGTGTGACAACAAGTATTCGAGTAGAATCAAAAGATGAGCCTCACCTGACATGCTATGATTTACTCATTCGCGGTCTAAATGCTGTCTGTTTCTCCATTGTATAGCAGGAAAAGCTGGGTATTTCGTGCCTCCAATAAAGCTCCTTAACAAAAGTACTCTGTGAATATGCTTGTACGATCATAAGTGTAGAACTTTCTCACCCCTTCTTCTAAGCATTAAACAATGAATTCGAGATAGAAATAATTCTGAAGCCTTTTTTCTGGTCATTTTCAATGGCACTGAACATCTTGTTCTAATTAGTTCAATGAGTTCAACGCTTAATGTTGTTTCGGTTACGACATTGCCATGCAATACGGCTATTTTTTATGAAATATTTCTTTATGAGGTATAGGGCTAATAGAAAAAGACTAGACTCCATCGTTATTCTAACATTTTCGTTCGGAAGTGCGGAGCAGTTGGTAAAGCTGCGGCTTTAGGTTCCTGATAAGTGACGTGCGTGAGTTTCCATAAGGAAACGCAGAACGTGTTACCGGAAATTAAAATTCGAACAGCTGAGGCTAGACCGTGAACCCAACTTAATGAAGTCCTAAAAAAATTCAGATTGTAGCTACCAGGAATTTTCAAGAGAACGTAGCGTTATTTCCCGCTCATATCTGCTCACTGAAATGTAAGTAATGATAAACACGAACCTCGAAATTTAGCAAAAATTGATTCGAAATTGCAAAACTTAAAGCGATTATGTGCAAAGAAAACAATATGAGTTCATAACGTTGATATTTTTACGCATGAAAAGTATACTATTAGCTTAAATGAGCGCGACGCATGTAAAAAACACATCTCATAAAACAAATATTTTGGCACAGCTGTATCTCTCGTGGTATTCAAAACATTTAAAACCTGACAATAAACATTTGAACGAAAGTTCCAAATTGTAACTCGGAACACTAAAATTTTGTAGCTTTTAAGACAATGATCTTGCAATAAAAGCTCTGTTCGAAATATTGTTCTGTTCGAAATAACCAGTTGGTAAAGCCTGTGCTACTATGCATGGTTCAGGGAAATAGTGCATTCAAAAACATTATGATATCAATTATGACTCCAAAGGTTATTTGTTTGCGTTCTGGAAACCGAATTCTGTAACGTTCTCTCACGCCAAAGGACTAGTCCAGCGAAACTCCAAGAAACTGAGGTAGCATGTCTACACTTATGTAGAGGAGTAGATCATCTGAAATATATTGGTCAATATGAAAATAGCTCTTGACACTTATATTGTACTATTATTTTCAAAATCGTAACAAATTTAAGGAGATTTGGATTCTACATAATTTCTTATTAAAATTTAAGTTCTGGGGATTGTATTTTAAAAAAAGTTATATCAAATAAAAAAATTTATCGGACACAGGTGAAATTCTAATGACAAACTGAAAGATATGAAATCGCTCATATGATTTACATGCTCGTTGATAAATATGTTTTTAAAAGCTCTGAAACGATTGTTTTGATAAAATATTAAAACTGTTCTTAGTTCTCTGCTGAGCGTCAATCCGAAGTAACACATAAAATTAAAATTCAGACACAACTACTAGCAGAATGAGAATACTGCATTGAAAAAGTTTAACGTCGTATCAATTCTTTTCAAATCAAACCATTAGATTATTCCTATAATTTATCTTATCTTTCAAAAAATGATCCCTTCAATCAAGCATACCTGCGACCTGGTCGGGTCACTCAATAATTAGGTTTGGTCACAGAACATTGTGATGAACCCTCAATGCTGAACATTAAATATATGTGCAAGAACATGCAGCAAGGACCACAAAATAACGATTCGAAATATGAAAATAGAGGTCCATGAGCAGTGTACTGTGTGAAACATAAACTTGCTCGAGACGTTTATAATAGAACTTATAAAACCGGTGGAAATTCACAACTATATTGGAACCACCTCATTTCTCTTTTCGTTTTTCCTGCCTATTAGAGAATATTAAATGGATAGGAAGGTAATAAGCGAAACCGTAAAATTACACAAGTCTACATTCACAAGTTGTAGGTTAATATTTGAAGACATCCACTGGGTTTTGAATTTATTACCCAAGCTTTCGCACGCTTAAGCAGCGTGCGTTTCCAAGTTCTGAATGAGGTCGATCTCAATGTGAGAAATTTCTGGAGCACCTTCGCAGTCGCGTCGGAGCAGATGTCCGTCCCAGCAGTCTCTAGCATCACCGATATTGGTGCTTCTATTTCAGTTCGAAATATAGTTTTTGAAAGCACTTGCGATTTATACTCGATTATGTTCAAACATCAACTAAATTATACTTCAATTATAACTAGATAAAAGTCTTGCCTGTGTCATTTCAGGTGAGTATCATTACGACTGAATTTTATACGGAAGTGGAGGAACGTCGGAGCTGAAAAGGGATTCGACGGAGGGTGTAAAAGGCATGGCTTTCAGTAATTTAATTCCGAATGTTGACGTTGGGGCTGCAGCTGCTGCAGGTGTGTAAATGTTGTTTCCATCATGGAAATACTGGCGCCGTGCGACGCCGCCATGGTTTCTCTGAGCTGAGCGACGTCTCAGACTCGTGGCGTCTCCTCCGATGTGTTGATTGTTCTTCCCGCTTCGTTTTCCAAACCTGGAAAGTGAACAGGAAACATCTCATAAAGGTTGTATGTATTTGGAAATATTATACACCGATTAAAAAAACATTGCAACTGTTCTATTTCTGGGAATTTCCTAACCTTTAGCAAAGAAGAGAGAACCAGGCACACTGTATAAAACATTTTAAAATGTAAAATATATTTTCGGAAAGATAAAGCAATTGGAAAAACGTTTCGAGCAATAACTCATCATCAGCTATAATGAGTTATTGCTCGAAATGAATATCATCTGAAAAAAGAAAACGCGAAGACAAATTACGCAATTAGAATTTTTTGTAGTAGAAGTGTGATAATCTTCTTATTGACTAAGGGTAGTTAAAAAGAACTGACATCATTATTGAACACAGGCTTCAATTCAAAAATGAAAAGTGATTCTAAAATTCTTAAATCAGAGGAAAACTTTGCTCGACCTAAAGTCCTCAGGCTATTCAAGTTCGCCTTAGCGTTACATTCAAAAGCATGATTCCGGATAGCGAAGTGTGATGGGCTCATTAGAATATTCCCCAACCGATGACTTCTACCTTGATGCTCGGCGATCCTACAACCTAGAGTAGGGGAAGTCATGCCCACATACTCAGATACAAAAAGTGCACAACTGTTTTATACATCAAGAATGCCTGCATCTCAGTAGGAATGTGACTGTATCAAGGATGCAACGGTATGCAGCTCGGACCGTGTTTCTTCACGAGGAATTTTCCTTTCTGAAATATTGTTTCCGTGATAATGGCTTCTACTAGTCGTTACAGAGTCCCAAATTCGGAATTTTTTTAGATAGGAAATGTACGAACACTTTTAATATTTAACCTATAGCTAACTCCGCACTGTCGCTCTCTATTTGTTTCCCTTATTTTGGTCCCCAGTAAGACCAAATGAAGAAACAAATTTTGGAATTGTTGGGCAAGTATTTCGGTGATGTTAAGTTTAGAATTATACTGGTCAACAGACATAATTTTTTCCGATTTTTAGGTTCTAAGATGAACTTCCTACTGAGATGCAGGCATGCTAGATTTATTAATATAGCTGTGCACTCTGAGCACCTGAGTATGCGGGCATGACTTCCCGTACTCTAGGTTGTAGGTTTGCCGAACATCAGGGTAGAAGTTATCGGACTGAGAATATCCTGTCGAGCCCATCCCACTCCGCCATTAGAAATCACGCCTTTGAATGTGATACTACGGTAGGCTTCAATGCGAGTGGCTTCAGGACTTTAGGTCGAGCAAAATTTTCCTCTGAATTAAGAATTTTAAAATCCCTTTTCACTTTTAAATGGAAGCCCATGTTGAATAATTATGTCAGTTCTTTTAACTATCCCTAGTTAATAAGTAGTTTATAACACTTTTACAACACTCCTGACCTATCGACTAATTAATCAGGAGACTTTTGAAATCGGAAACAAGTTGCGGGAGGAAAATGGAATCGAAGTTTCCTGTACGGCTGTGCTTGTTCTACTTTCTTAATCACCGCTTGTATAAGTGGCAGTCTCACCTGGGGCGGCTGAGGATGGCGTATTTAAGGTCGATCTGCCTGATGAACTGCTTGAGGTGACCGGGCGACGTGAAGACGCACTTCGTACGCAAGCTCTCGACGTTAGTGCAAGGCGGGAAGCCCCAGCTATTCCTTTCAAAATTAAAAGGAAATTTGGTTACCATCGAGCCCTTGTGGAACAATCCTCTGTTGGCGATGACTTGCTGGCACTCGTTGAACCGACATTTGATAGAAGTCGATAGCGGGAAGACAGCAGGCATCCCCCCAACGTGATGCTGAGGCACCAAGGGCATAGAGCTCCCCTGGCATTCTTGGTAGAGGCATAAAATTCCTACGCATGCAAGAAACTGCACTTTCTTGAGAGAGATGAGCATAACAAAGTTTGCTGAAGGTGTACAAGTGCCTCACTTTTGAATAGCATATGGCGTTACTGCAAAAAAATAGGGGATTAAAATATCATTTGCTATTTTAACACAGTTTCTTCAATTCGTTTCAATGGCTCATTGTTAATACTGAGCTCAAATATTGTATTTTCACAACTAATTTGAAAGAGTGCTCTGAAGCACTTTCATATTAATGATATTCATATTCTTGTCATTTTTGCCTCATTTGGTTTCGACAGGGTAGATAATTGGGCAGCAATTAGTGTTTTTTTTTGTAATCGGAGTGATGAGGTCAATATTAATATCTTTACTTGATTTCAAACGAATACAAAGTATACTTTCAAACTTACTCACAGTACATTACATTTAGTTGGGTAATTAAAAGTGTCTTGAAACTGAACGCAGGAATTCATTCAAGATTTCTTGTCCTATTTTGACTTTCAAAAGTTATTGAATTAGTTGAGGAAAAATCTATAAACTTATGTATATATGTTGGGATGAAAACTTCAAATTTTTCATTTTAGGAATTATGAAAAGAATGGAAAAATTATTACAGTGTTATAGGTTCGTAGAATTATTTCACGCTCGTTCCCTTCACAACGTTCTCCGCCCACTTATTATGAACACTTATCGCAGTTTCGAGTGTGAGAGCTGCGGTATCCAATCGGTAGCCAATAGCTGCCAGAAGGAGTTGGACACTGGTAGGTACGCTTGGTGATTTCAATAAATTGGAGCCAGTGAAAATTAGCACATAGTAGCAACTAGCCGAATGATTTCATAAATGGAAGCTGTGCTGAGTGGTTGCTTAGCAGCACGTAGGAAGACAGGCTCAAAATTGGCCAACAAGTTATTACTTAGCCAAATGTAGTCGATAAAGTGTGTGATAGGATTACTGATAGACTCAGATCCCTCATTGAGGTTGAGTGACTTAATTGAGTGACTTAATTCAGTAACGGAAGCCTATATTGTATTGGTGTGACACTTCTGTTGCCTCAAACCTTCACATCTTGAGAAATTTTGTCCCTCGTCTAGTCGCTCATTCAAGTTCATGATTTTACTTGTATATAACATTTCTTTACTTGTAAAACGTCTACTGAATATAAACAATTTTCTGCTAGGAACCCATAGAGAAGAAAATTTTTAAACTACAGACTAGTATGTTTTTACGTGCCTTCATTTTGTGGCGTTTATAGCGTATTAATTTTTGCATGAGTGATAAAATGAAATGNTTTTGTGGCGTTTATAGCGTATTAATTTTTGCATAAGTGATAAAATGAAATGAGTGAATTCTATTATTGAACAAATTAAAGAGGAGATGGTAGAGAAGTACATGTAGTAAGAATATTTCATCTTATGCAGTATAAAATGAGAAAGCTCACGCTCTGATAAATGAATGATGAGCATGAGTTAACGTGAGTAAACCGAGAGAGGTCACCCAGAAGAGTTCAGAGAATTGACAATGCATACTGCACATACTGCTTACATATAATATTTATATTTGTGTCTATATATATATATTAATAAGTAGAGGACGTCCTGTCAAACAATAATGAAACTTCACGGCATCCAAGATAAGTAGCGAATGGATATATCCAAGGACGGATATTGAATGGATAATGAAATAAGCTGAGCATAGAGGAAAAGAAATATGCGAAGTATATCGATGGTGCATTCCAGAGCTTGTGTTAGACAGAGAGTATATACATTCAATTCTTTTACTGAGGTTCAAATAGTGCGTGCCTGCCTTCATTCCATACCTTCTGCCTCGATAATACAGGGAATCAGTCAATGACGTAACTGGATTCAGTGACTTAATTAGCAAAGCGGCATTGGCCCGAAGAGGGCAGGGCTTCATCATAGGATGAATCCTCTGAGTCCGCGGTTGCCAGTTTTTTTATGCCTGCACCCTAAGTAAACTTTGGTGAAGCGTCGCAGTCTGTGTAAGCTTACAGCTGCTTAAGGGTAAAAGAGGTAACTTCATACTAAATTCCGTGAGCAAAGCAGAAGGACAGTACTACATAAAATTGATTACCTGCCATTTAGAACGATACTCCTCGCATCCCCTGATATGTTATTACCCCACACCCCATGTTGGGACACTCAGCTCTAGCGCAACTTCGGCGTCTCAGCCCCCAAGTGCCTCCACTCACCCCTTGTGTTACGGGGCAGTGCTGATGCATATCAATAATGATAATAAAATAATAATTTCGTTTGAATTACATTATTATTGAACAATTTTATTATTTCAAGTGTTATTAATTACACTATTTACCTTTTAATGATTTTGTTTTGGCTAATTAAGAACTCTATTTTTGTTTGCTGTTTTCATGCAGAATGCAAGACAAGCATTTTCATAATATTTTCATTTCTTCATGGCTTCAAGTGCTAGTTTACTGTTTTATTTCCGACACTAAGTCTGTTCTCTAAAACTCGTGCGTTGGGTATTATTATTTGAAAATGTCCTCACTAGTATAAAAGTTTTTTTAATTAAGTACACACAGGTATCTTCCCTTAAAACACAGAAATGTGCTCGTTTTGATACACACAATATTTTGGTAAAATCACTTGTGTGCAACTTCCTGACCAACGCACCGAGTTACAGCTCACTACAACGCTGGGTCAATTCACTACCGCCTCTAAGAGATAATCATGAAGCACCAAACATCCACTGAAATAACCAGGGATTCTGTCTGCAATGAGTCAAAGCAACATAGCCACAGACACATTTTCGCACAGGACCATGACGGTCTCACCAGCTGCGAAGCAAAAGAGACAGTAGCGTCCTCGGGAAAACTCAGCGCTTTATGTAGGCCATTCTATGCACAAAATCGCGGTCGAACAATAGACTGAGATTCAATAGCGGCAAATTATATTCCCACAGAAGAAGGAAGCTACCTACACCAAACCTATGCAATCTATGGAGACGGAAGATAGCTATGCGAAAAAAGCAATAGCAATAAACAAATTTCTCCCAGTACAAAATACGAAGAGACTGTTTTTGAGATACCACTATGCAGAACGTGTTCTTTTGAGATATAACAGAATGAACAGAATCTGGATCTTAAATTGAGAATTTGAGTCTGTATCTGAATCTATACTGAACGTAAAGACACCGATATTAATTCTGGCACTGATACTTTTCAATTTTTTTACTTTAAACTTTTGTAGGCACTATGTTATTTCATAGCTCAAATTTTTTCACTTCATTTTAATGTTAAGATTTGAATTTATTTGTTTTTCACTTTGATAGATGGTTTAAATTCAATCAACTAATAATTACTGTTATTACAAGTGTTTATTCACAGTGTTCTGTTAATTTATGAATGGCAACATCTGCTGATGACAATAATAGCGAAACAATGAACTATTCGGACTAGCTTGGTAATGCAAGTCGTGATTATTCAGCATAACACGAGCTAAAATTTACTGACCATGCATATGTAGTTCTATCATGCTAAACTTTATCCCTACCAGTGGAAATGAATGAAAATACTAAATGGACACTGCTGCATTATTAAATGGAAACTGTTGTGTGCGAATACCTCTATGCACGAGCTCACATAAGAAAATATCAAAGATTTTGTACTTTTCAATGCTGTTAAAAATTGTGAACTGTAAAGGGAATGTTTATGTGAAACAATTATACAGTCTGAGGAGGCGTGTCACAGCTTTTGCAGCTGAAAGACCTGAACGCTACTCGTAACTCTGGCATCCGATGTCGCGTTGCGATTGCGTTCAAGTACGAGGCTTGCACATTCTCACTAAGTCGGTCGGCATACTGCGTCTTTTTTGCTGTTAGGTATCAATCTGCGCGATACCCTGAAATTATCAGTGCTTCTATATGATTACCAGCATTTTTTCTTTTTCGATGATTTTCTCCTCTGATATTTCTGATTGCTGGAGGATCCAAATGACGTTCAATTTTTTTTTAACGCTTCTAAAAGTTTCATTTGCTAATCAAAAATGTTATGCGCCTCGTTCGATTTCTTATTGAAGAACGTATGACCCACTATTTCTCATGATGCTTTGACAACCTGTTGCTCTTGTTTGAGTAACGCACCTCTGGTACTACAGATTGGGATGTCCCAAGTTGCACCAAATGCCTACCAAAGTCATCTTAGAACAACAAGGACTACGGAAGTCTGCATCGAGTGCTATTCTCTTTTCTCTTTGCCACTAAGTAAAATTATTAGCCTCTGCAATGCTTGCCCTCCGCACGTGGGGCTGCAGTTACGAACGCCAAAGTCACGAGTCGTTTGTGAAGTTCAAGGTTCTGTATTCTTGCTTACGACGTTTTCCATTCCCCCCCACCTCATCCCTGTTAACTTTTCACAACTTCAGTGTTTTCCAGTTTACTTCTTTTCAACTTTTTTACTTCAATAGTTTCTACAGTCACCGACTCCAGTAACCGACTCAAAAAAGAAAACTAAAGATACGTCAGCATGCAGCTTCTGTGAATATCGCGCACTCTCGTCCAAGTGTAAATAAAGAAGTGTATCATTCTTACGTTCTCAAATTGGCCCTGAGTCAGTAGGGTATCAAACAGCTGAGTGTGGAAAGATTCGTTCAGTAAGATTTCGCTTGTACCTCTGCTCAACACTGGGTACAACACGCATCTTACGGTCCCTCATCAGCTGTTGTGAGGTATCCTAGAATCCTAGAATTAATTTTGCATGACTTTTCGTCATTTATGATTTACAGGTAAGATCATGCGATAGTATTCAATCATCAAAGGGACAGGAATAGGCTTGAATAGCCTAGGAAGATAACCGTCGATTAGGGTGCTAAACATAGTTCGTTTCTTTAATAAATTTATTTATGAAAAAATATTAAACACATTAACAAGTTTGGCTTCCGTTTCCTCACTTTTTAAGCGTAACATAATGTAAATCATTTTGAAGTAGAAAAATGTGAAATTCTAACTCCAACCAAGCTATCTCCAAATTCAGTGATCTTCTACCTATGAGCTGATAAAATTCACAATTATAGTCGATCCGTGTGATATGCAGCGAACAGCCTTCATTAGTTACAAGTAGAGTTTCATTTGACTTTATTTTTCGATTGTAGCGAAGTAATGTAATGCTAGAGGCAAAATGGACGTTCCAAATTTGATTAAATGTGATAATGAGTTTCTTCATTTCAATGGGGAGATAAGTCTGTCTCTGACACGTCGTATTGGAACTCTACAGCAGTAACTTATATTCTATTCCGCTATACGTTGGCAAGTAATATACATACACGTATAATTTGAAATCTCATGTAATTCAGTGGTGATAAATTAAAAAGATTCACAAAACATTTCAGGAACTCAAAGCCCGACTGAGGCTCATTTCCTGAAATTATTAATGAACTCGTTCTTTGGACAATAAAAACGATGGTCAGAAACCCGGAGACAAAAGCACAGTCCAGAAGATGGTACCTCATGACGACCTATTAGGTAGGTATACTCTGGCGCTCTCGGCAACGATGTAAATCAAATCTCTTCCCCAACTCTAATTTTTTTCACGTATTATAGAATAGTTAGAATACAATATAAGTACAAAATCAGTAGGTAGAAGTACAATTATATAATAGTTCATTTGAATAAAAACTGAGACATTATTATCATGAAATAATTTGTTTTCCGATTCTGTTCGCTTCATTACCCCTACCTTAGGCAAACTGTTCATTATTTTCGAGTGCTCTGAAGTTTCAATTCAGAAATTTGATGAAATTCTCTACTTAAGCAAAAACTTAGCAAACATCTTTTAATTCACGTGTTTTCCTGGACATATCCCAAGGAGAATATTTTACCACAAGCGGTTGGTAAGTTTTAAAATGTCTTTATGTTATTCTGTAGGTGTTGTTAACAAATGGTGTTCATCGCTCTACTTAAACTTTTGCAAATGCGCGAGTAAAAGTTCTGCTCGAGTGTATGCAAGAAAAACAGAGAACAGAAGACGTTTTAGAAGGTTAGCAATTATAAATATAATTCGCATTAATTAATGATGAGCACTGTGTTGCACCAGGTTTGGAGATAACTTTTACCATCTATCAGTATAATATTTAAAATGTAATTATTTTCTAGTTATTCTCTACTTGAATATTTGAAGTATATTTCCGCAGCATAATTTTTTTATTTGTGTATCCAATGCTAAACTGTATATCAGAGTACAATTACTGAGGTCGCCTCTACGCAGTTCTCATGCTGTTGTTGAAGTCTTAGTCTAGTTCTATCACACAGGCTCTGATTGATACAAAATTTCTAAAATACGATGGTGGCACCAAATTTTAAATTAACCAAATTGGAAGGTACTACTGATGGTATTGAAGAGTTTATAAGCTCCATAAGGTAATCCTGAGCTTCTTCTAGGTTGTTAGAAAATGCTGAATCAGAACTCACATATGTTTTTAACCCTGGAATGGTAACGTCGGGTTTCTTATGACCTTAAATGTCCCTTTTATTTTTTTTTTATAGATTTAAGAATGAGAGTCTCTCCACCACTTAACATCATATTTCGGGTTACCATTTTTGGGTTAACGGAGACAATCATATCTCGCACCTCTTCAATGACAGAAAGGTAATCCGCATTTTTAGGAAAAAGAATAACTCTCTCTTGCCATTCTTCGGAGGGCTAATCGTCCCAAAAATTTCGGATTAAATATTCGTCCTTGGTGGATGATGACAGAATTCTTTGAGACATTGTTTTCCGTGCTAGGGAGTCGTAAGAGTTTCCTAGAGAAATCATGTTCATCAACATTTGCTCTTGTTTGTACAAAGTTATTGTGAGTTACTGGCAGTGAGGGTAAATGTGAGGTGACTTTAACCACGAGTCATTTATATATGAAAGAAAGGCTCGTGGTACAACGGAAAGCATTTGCCTAAAATCACTCCAAAGGAAAAGTACTTTACCTCCTAACAAAATATCCTCTCCAGTAATAACAAGCAGACATTTATCAAAGGCATTGAGACATTAGGCTTGTATCATTGATGGTTCATCGATAGTAAAAACTCAGAAATTTATGACGTTTTGCTTGCTCTGAATTAGGTGAATTCAGTTTTATATTAAGTCAATTAAAAGATACCGGAATTTGAAGAGGCTATAAAGTGTTTTCCGCCTTACAAAAAGGCAATAACTATGAGCGTAGCAACGTCAATATTATGTGCTGTCAAATGGTAGAACAACATATTGAATGGAGGTATTTTACTTTGTCCACCAAGTGCAATTTAGCGTTAGAGAAGCATTTTCTGGCCCGAAAATCTCCACGTTCAAGAACTGCGTTCACCTCAAGTACAGAGTAAAACACTTCCCTTTGTTCTCCATTACATTAACTATTCAATGTTTGGCGGATTTATTACAATTTTTACATCATTCATCGGAAGTAAACCCATCGGTTTGAGAAGGTCGTAAACTAATCTAGAGGTGGAGTTTTCTCCGAATGTTCCTGAGAGTCAGCGTAACGCAATATTTCTGATTTTGTGCTTGGTCTAAGTTGGAATTTAAACGTGTTTGCTTTGTTTTCATTCAGCATATCTAACGCATCAGTGGAGTGATGAATAAGCCCACTATGGTAAACACATTCAATAGTTGGCAAGACATATGTATATGTATACTAAAAAATGCAGCCTCCGTAAGTGCATCAGGAATTTCTGTGTCATTCCTAAGCATCCGTAATATGATGCATGTGCCTTTAAATGATACAAGTAAAATTTTATCTGTATAGTTTCCATGTAATCATATGATGGTGCTCCTGATACAAGCGACTTAGCAATCGTTAATTAAACTTTTCAACAGAATGTGAACTGCCAGAGTGAACTTTTTCCAACAAAGTTACGATGTCTAACTCTTTGAATCCAGTTGTAGGCATTCTTGTTAATTGATTAGAGGTCTGCAAAGTGTGAGTACTCATATTTGCATCAGTCCGATTTAGTTTGAACAATGTACTGGACGTTGCGTCGCGCTACTGAACTCTCGCTGCTGCATGTTGTTCTTCACCTGAGATCTTTACATTGCTAGTAAACGCGTTGCTCACCGTACAATTGCATAGCTAAAAACGGTAGACTATATGAGACTGATTATGCATTTTGTAATCAGAGAGCCGCCAAACAACCTCTAGAGCAGAAACATATCTGCTGGATAGATGCTTCTTAATTCTGATATATTCTTCTTGATACATATTTTCTTCAACGGCGTGATCAGTGGCTGGGCTGTTATTGACTTGATCTTTGTCTTCAGAAATTCTTTCTCTTACAGATTTCTCTATATCATCCACTCAGGTAAGTTGGGTTTGCATTAATGTTCTCATTAGTGGTTGTTCTAAATAGCTTAGGATTTTTTTTGCATTATACGTTTACTATGCAGACACAATTAGGATCATTCACACCATGAAGATTGTGAGTCGTGGAAGTTATTACTACTTCTCTTAATTTTGGGTCTTGCTCTGCTAGAATTTTCGCGTAACAGCGTTGTCAATTTGCTCTCCAAGCATGATATTTTGTAGGTATATATTTTGTCTTGCTCTCTAAGCCTGATAATCATATGACAATGAGGCAGGCTATACTTTAAAGTTCTATTAAATGAATATGAGCCACTGAAACTCCCTGAGCAGAACGTTCCTTAATGTCTATGACGAGCTCTTTGAGATGGACATGGTACGTAACACGTGAGGCCTTTGTGCAGCATTTTCCGATGGTCCGAGATTATTCGTTACGTCAAGACATCTTGGATGGGGATCATACGTCAGAAGTAGGCCACATTTCCCGTACTTGCAAACAAAAGCCTCAGCGTCCTGATTCAAATGTTGCACGTTTCTGGGACTCTCTAAACAAAGTGCGGAGAAATTTTGTGGAGTAAATACAACGTTCATATCCCGACTATGGGAGCAGGACAGTAAAATTTTTTTGAATGTTATATACAGTACATGCACTGACTTATTTCTTTTTTCCATTCTAATGTAAAAGCGTGCTTCGCTCAGCTTGTCGGGAGGTACGAGGGCATTAATATATAAAATATTTTGATACATTTAAAATTGTCTCTACTCTTACTTTTCTATAACCTGATCATTCAAAAAAAGTTAGAGTCATAAACAGAAGCTATCTTAATCACGATAAGTGATTCCTAGAAATATAAATATTCATTGATGGAAAATATTTATTTCATCCTTATTTGACACAAACTCTAAAAGAAAAGTCCTTAAACAACAGTAGACCAAAGGTAAATAACTTGCAATAGTTTCCACCGGCATTAAGCTTTTGCATTACAAATATGACGATGATTTCCATACTGAAATTGTCTCGTTTTCTGTTATACAATTGAACAAGAGGTGAGTTTTCCAGTGAATGAGTAGAAAACGCTGTATTACTAAATCTCTCACCTAAATGTAAAAAATTCCGCTCACTCGAGGATACCGGCCATGATCCGGCAATGCATGTGACAGGCGCACGCTTGGATCTCCTCACAACAGCCAGCACGTGACCAACCACGTTACCGGTAGTGAACTTTCGATAGTGGTCCAATTACAACATACTAAGCTCCCGGGACAAAATATTAGTCACCTGCTACTAATATGCTGTAGGATCTCCTCGAGCTAGAATAATGGCGGCAATTCTGACTTAACTGGCCGATCTACATGCCTGAAATATCCTGAATGACTGTCATACCAATTAATGACAGTTCTAGCCCTTTACACTCGACAGTTGACGTCCTCAAAAGGAACTCGAAAAATAATTCACTGGAGCATGAAACACGAAAGATGACTAACTTTTTGTCCGGGAAGCTTACATGTTTGTCGGATGATTTATTGCAAGAGGTAGAAATCTTTATTTTCTATTGCTTCCTTAGCGATTTTATGGAGAAGCTATGTGAGTAGTAAATGTTTCATTCTGACCATTTTTTCGAATTTGCCTGTCACAACAATTGTATGTTTCTTCAAATGAAAAGAGAAATTTCATCCTTCGTTGATCAGACTACGTTGAATCGATTTAACAATTTCTTTTCTTGATTCTCAGTGTATTCATACATCCCCGCTAGTGCACAGTCGTGACCACATGCTTGAGACAGGTATATCATTTGCTTCCTAAACAAATTATTCAAGCATGTATGAACATATGTGTGGCTTGATGCTTTCGCAGTATTGAGTGAAGGATGATAAAGTACAAATTGGCAACCCATGACAAATTTTATTGTCGAATTGGTCCATACTATTGTCAAATTGGTTTCGAGCCGTTGGAACAAGATGCTCCTGCAGCACAGACTGGGACCAGTTTGAGTCACGTGAAGTGTTGTTTCTGGCAAGAATTTCAATGAACCTGTTCTTTTGGATGAAAAGCAACACGATACAGGAAGTGTGTCTGGATGCTTAAACGTGGGAATGGCACAGGCTTCTTGATACCCTTCCCCCTTTCTTCTTTGAATTAGAACAAGGCATTTTATTGATCCTTCAAATGTGTGAAAGGTAGCGACATTAAAAAAATTAAGGTATTCCAGCCTTTAGCTGATCGTTTTGTATATTTTTTACATAAATGAAGTTTATTCCGAATATTTTTTTTTTAACAAAAGAAGCTTTTGCGTATCTCTCTTTGACTTGAATCCTTTTTCAAGAAGTGTTCGTTCGTCTCACCGAGTGAGATGAGATGATCACTCCAACGCTTTTTCTCATCCCCCAGCGAGCTGAGAACTTGTGACCGCGTGATTGTTCAGTTTTTACCATCTCTTTGCAGGTTGAATCCTCTTTTAGGAGAGCAACCATCTCAGAACGTTGAATTTTAGGCATTGTTATATCTGAGGTGTGAAAATGAGACAAATAATTTGAAGTTTCTATCATTTGGCCAAGACGGTACAATAAATGCCTAAGCATAAGGCTTACATCTTTCGATTGGTCGCGCTGCTGGGACAGAAAAGCAGGTCAGCGCACAATGCAGCAGGACCTACGAGGATACGACACGTCTGCTTATACTCAGGTTCGAGCAGCGTTGTTACCTCAGTTGATTACTGTACTGTTTATATTTGTATACTTTTAATGCAATGCCTTTATTTATCAAAGTAGTACGAGTTGATGGAATGTACTGGTTAGTCCACAATTTTTTGAAAAAGCGGATACTTAAAGAGATACTTTATCAGAAAGTATGTCGCTGGAGAGTGGGAAAATAAACCAATCTATTACAAACGTATACCATAAAATATTAATGATTATGAACCTATAATGTTAATAAAATATTCAAAATAAACTGAAAAATGAAATAATTTGCAAACCGCTCATAGCAAGCCGACACATTAGTATTTTATTTACTATGGCATCTCAACCATAAGCTTCTCAGCCCTGTCAAATTCAAAATTTGCGCAAAATTTGCTACACTTTTAACAAAATTTGTCTACAAGTTTGTAGAAGCCATTGACTTTATCTGTGAAGTTTAATTGCCATTGCCGGTACTCAGGAATTTCTCATGAATTGCGTGCAAACGTGGAAGACTAGTCAATCATATTTCCAATGGATTATATAACCCTCTTTATGACAAAGTGCAAATTAGCTATAGAATTATAACTGTGGAGAAAAAATTCATCATTAATTCACTTCATTTCCCATACGACGCTAGGACCTGAGCACAACCGTAAATTCAAATGATTAATGAAAAAGAAAGATTACGAAGTACAGACTGCAATTAACTTCTAGAATGAATTACACTACTCTTACCATAAACACCCTGATTCAGTTTTACTCGTGTGTTTTACTAATTCACACACAATTTAGTATAAAGTAATTAAGTAATTTTATAAAGTAATGTTAATTTACAATTTATTATAAAGAGTTTACTAAATCCTCCTACACAAATTAGAACTATACCAGAGTATACACTTTGGACCACGCTCTACGCTTCTCGAGGGCCTCCCATATTCTTTTTAGTTTTATTTAACCAAGTAAATTAGGATTATCTACGCATTGTTAATCCACTGCAGGAATACTAAGTGACCGACTCTAAATTACTATCAAAATATATAGGGACTTGAAGTCATGAAAAATGTTCACCCGGAAGATATGTTCAAAGTCCCATTATTTGAAAACAAAAGTGTTAAAGTACGAAAAGATTTCTTGCTAGACTATTTTGGAAACCAAAATATATGATGGGCGTTAGATAAAAGCGTCGTAGATGCTCAATAAAGTAAGCACTACGTACCCATATTCTACTATTTCCTTCTACGTAGGAGGATGAAGTGGTGCAAATAAGTATGTGACACCTCATTAAATTGTTAAGAATTTTCTTACTACTGCACAAATTCTTTTGAAAGTCTGTGTGTGGTAAGTAGCACGTATTGGAATCGGTGTACGTATTCAATAATATAAAACGTTTCCACGAAAAAAAGAATTAAAACTACGTTTTCGATGGTGGAAATAATTATAGGACAGTTTTGGAAATTTGTATTCAACAATAAAATGGCACAAATTTTAGGATTTACATTTTTTCCTTCCAATTGTAGTACTTCAGGACACTTTTTTGCAATGAACCGATACGATTTCTAAACGATTCATTAGGAACTTCATTCTAATACTGTTTAATACAAGACTTTAACATGTCTCTATCTTCAAATGGACGTCGATTATTGTACATTTTTCTTGACAAAATTCCCCACAAATCTACATTGGGTTTAAGTCTGGAGACTTATGGGGCCAGTCTAATACTTCAGTGTTTCTTGTTTTAAACCAGCCTTCTGTGAGCTTCGAGGTGTGCATAGCAGCGTTGTCCTGTTGAAAAATGGCATAATTGTTGTCTGCACGATTTATAAATGGGACCCGACTTTCTTCCAGCACATTGATATTCCCAGCAGACTTTTGATTCCCTTCCATCACTACGAAATTGGCCCCGCCAGTCTCAGAAAAAGCTCCCGAATCATAACAGATCCTCTTCCAATGGTCTTTTTGAAAACAGCAGCGTCTTTCTTAAATCCTGCCAATAACACTAGAAACTCTCTGGCCCATCCAAATTAAACTTTTACTTATCAGAAAACACGGCAGTCTCCCATCTCTTCTTTATCCATGTTATGTTCTCCTTCACCCAATCTACACGCATCATCTTGTATTTAGCAGTAAAAGCAGTGGCCATCTTCCTGTTTCGATGTAAAGAATTTGTGTCTTACAATGTAAATCGTGGCGGTTCAATTCTTGTAAAAAAAATTTCGTTGGATTCTTTCTACTTTTACGGGATTTGTCAAAAGTTCCAGTTTTTCGGTGTCACCCTGGATTAAAAATGTATTTTTGCTTCGTACACCTTCTAAGCCTTCAATTTAGTTTGCTTGATTCTTTCACTCAAGAGTAATTGGGCCGTATAAATGAATGATGTATACACAGGACAACCTTTCCGCTTAGGTTCGTAGTCCCAAGTTATCTAAGTTGAAAGCAAGGTACAATTTCGTTTTTTGCGACCCGCATGCTTTTCTGTAATAGTATTACCCAAATTGTGATTTATCGTTGCCACAGCTCATGCAAGGTTGCTTTCGGCACCTTAGCTTTAGTTCAAATCTCTGCTGCTTAAGTTTTTGCCATAACCCATTTGTGCTCCCGACTATCTTTTCATCCAGTTTTCACGACAGTCCGTTAGCGCGACTCATCGTCTTCTCATTCAGTTTTCTAGACAGTCGGTCAGTACGTTTCCAGTCTTCTCGTCCAGTTCTCATGACATCCCGTAAGTTGGACTTGTTTCCTCGTCCAGTTTTAGGGAAGACCGTAGGTCCCACTTGTGGTTTCCACATCCAGTTCCATCAAGATTTGGCGATATTAGGTTGCGCTGGTCTGTCCGACCTCGGCGTGGCGGTCTCGCCCGCGCTCTGTATTGATCGCTCGCTGTCCACGCGATGCGCTGGCGGAGAAGTCTGTTTCTCGGGTACCGCTCCTCCACCGCGGTGCCGCGTGACACCAGCACGTGATGCGCGACCTGCTCGAGCCTCATTGCGTCGGACGCACGCTGCGGTGCTCTTACGCACATTAATTCAACGCTCTGACACACACACACCGGTACATTTTTACGCATACTGACGTGTGTATACTCACATTGGTGTACTTTGACGCAAGTTTATGTACTCCGCGTGGCATACTTAGAAGCACACGAACGTGCACTGAAGCACCATGGCACTGACGACTGTGCCAGAACGCATCTTGTAATTCAACTGAACTACTGAGACTTTTTTGTTAATCCTTACAACGCTGGGCGATAAATTGTCGTGCGAGTGTTACTAACTAAATGGGAGGGCACAACGAGGCGCATTTTGACACGTATTGTATTCATGATCAATAACATTTTTATTCCAACTTCAGGCACAACCTAAAGTTAGCGCATAGCTTCCATTTACTGCCGCCAATGTTAGGATTGACTGACGCACAATAGAGGAGGTATCCGCACCTTTAAAGTACGAACATGTACGAAGAAAGTATTTGTCGTAATGAATTTAGTGATTCATTTCTAGTGTTTGGGTAAAACTACATAGAATGTTCTGAATATGCTTACTTCTAAGGTGTATACTGTCTTATACGGTCTGATATCAAATATATTTACAACACTCCTGAATGTCACTTTCGGTTTTATGAAGATCTAATTTATTGAGCACTATTGACATTTATTATTGACATTGACATTATTTATTTATTGACATCTATTTATGCTGAAAGTGGTTGGACAAAATCTTTGAAAACATTTGTTTAGAACTTTCCTCGCCTATTTCGCTTGAAAATCAATAATTACGTACAATTTGGCTCACTAAAGTATTTTTGTCCTGTACTGTGAAATTTTTCGATGAGGTGCCTTGAAAGTTGGACTGGGTACTTGATGCTTAACGAGCAATCCGTGAACATCAAAAGGGGAAACTGTTTTAATTAAATCAGATCCTTAACAGTATATTAAAAACACGATGAAATTGTTAAAATCGAATATCAAGAATTAAACCAATCTTTTTTTGTAATCTATGCACTCATCATTTCATTTAAAGGGGGTTCCTTAATTTGTGAAAGTGCGAAGAGTGTATGCAGAGTACCCAGATTTTAAAATATTGGGTCTTATGTTAATATTTGTTAATTTTGTACGTCAAAGAACTGATTTACATGAACTACTAGTGCGATGCTTACGAGCACTAGAATGCGAGTGAGACCAAATGAAACGATCGCAAGAATGGTACAAATCAAGCAGCAGCCACCGAAATGGTCGTTTTCTGTCACGTTCACGAACGTTGAATCATTGAAAACTATCGACATATCATGCTAGCCCTTCGTGAAACTGTTTCGAAAACACAAACAGTTTTAAAATCGAGAGTCGCTTTGATTCTGGCGCTAGCCCTTCTACTTACTATTGAATAAAACACCATCGAAAATTTGTACTACGTGCAGTAACTCGAAACAATTTGCTTGAAAACGCATTTTATTGGCTAATTTATAACACTATATAATCATGATACGTTCATTTTGCCTACTTGTGACACAATTTTTTCTCATGTCGTTTAATTGAGGTTATAATAAAAAAGTGTACTAATTTCTTTCTTCTTTCTTTTCTGTTCTTTATCTTCTTCTTTTTTCTTTTGCTTCTATTCAGGCAACCTGAGAATTTGCGTGTCTGCGTGGCTTGAAATATTGAGTAACCGAATAATACATCTAGAACTCTAAAAGTTTACTTCAATTTTGATCACGATTCTTACTGATCACTTGAGATACCATTGCAGGTTTTGTGGGCCGGAGTGCTGTTTCTCGACACCACGCGCAACATCGACCTCCACACAGCTTCGAAATACTGCCCCCCCCAAACCAAGGAAATTTTTTTTTAACTTGGTAATTTATATCTTATTTGTCACCCAATGCCCGCAGAAACTTCAAATTAGTCTTAAATGACACTTCATTAAATTTTCTACGAATAGCGTGTACATTTTTNCAAAAAAAAAACAGGCACCTAAAGAGGCGTTCTTTTCGACCCCGTTCTTAGTCGGATTTTCATCATACTCCTCACTGTTACGGAATCTTATTTTCCACCTGTAGCCCCCATAGCCTTCAAATTTCTGTCAGCTTGAAGTCATTGCGGTTAAATCTTTGATCAACATAAATGCTTTGTTATTTATGTGAAATAACCGATGACTTATTTACAGAGTTAATTTCCTTTCAGGTTTTGCAGACTTTATTTAAGGTTATGTTAATATTCTATATAAATGTGGCAAAGTATAATGAATGGATCTAGTGAAAATTTGACCGGATTACAAAGTTATTGACAATATTAGCATCGCATTCTAAAAGCTATCTTTGTGCCACATATTCATGCATTACATGATAAGATAATCTTGGTTCTAGCTAAGAGTTATAAAAATTATAACATGCATGTTAAAGGGAGAGTAGTGCATCCATCGATCATTACACCATCTGTCCAGTGCAGCTTCAAATCAATAGGAAATGTTACTGTTACTTCTCACATACACTCTCCTTAGAAAATACGATGTCTCCCTTTATAAGTAATGATTTCGGGATCCATCAGGGTTTTATCCAATGTTCACATATGTTTTCCAGCTTTAGAAATGATTTTCCATCAATGCCACCAAACACGGGAACCTCGATGTCTGCGGACCACGTTCAAATCGCAATCGCAAGTATTTAGCTCAAGCTACAAATAACAAAATCAACCGCTGAAGTTCTTCTAAGTAATTAAAAATCACGGTATGACCAAAATGGCGTCAAACTGAACTCAAGCAAAACACAATGCATTATTTTTGGCTCCAAAGATACAATAAAGAAGCTAAACTTACTCTAAATCTGGGAAACGAGGTAATCAAACTGCTATATAGAGTAAAAAATCTAAGAGTATGGTTCGACCAGAATATGACTTTCCAATCCCATTTGGAAAAAAAATGCAATCAAATACATGTAGCCTTAATGTTTTTTCATTGCTTGAAGAATATGCTAGACGAGAAAACCAGACTATTAGCCATTCAATATCTTAGTGTTATCGCGCTTTGACTAATGTTATTTGGTGTTGGGAGACATACCTAAATGTCATGAAAAAGAGTTGCAGAAATGCATGAACTTTGCAACCAAGGTTGTTTGTAAATGTGGTTTCAAGAAATGTGATCACGCTACTCCTCTCTTAGTGAAACTGAGCTGGACCCCCGTACAGCAAAGGTTTCTCATTCGGAAAGCCCGATATGTTTTCTCCTCTTTATACCTCCCTCAAGGCAGCCAAAATCATAAACTTTCTGCCCCCTCACTGCAAACAAAAAGAAAACCAAGAAAAATGACGTATTAGTGAGCTACTGTTCCTCCAACATATGGCAAAAAGCACTGTTAATCTCGGGAACCTTGCTGTGGAATAATCTTCCCGCACGTGTGAAAAAATTCCAGTCGTTGAAAAATTTCAAGGAAAATGTATCCCATCAGTTCTCGTCTCAAGAATAACACATATTTGTATACGTATTTATATCCATTTTCTAGTATTTAAAACTCATATTTGTGTGAGCTAACACTTCCGCCCACTGCGTAGTAGTCCATTCTAAATAGCATAAAATAATCATGTATCACAACGTGCATTTCTGCATATTTATCCAATAGCTCGTCTGACGTATTTTTCAATACCTGTTTCCATTATCTATGCACGACTCTGAGAAGAGTTAATAGTACAATCAACCTTAAGTATGGAGTCGAGCAATTCGTGAACGTACTGTACTTTGTTTCATACGTACGAAAACCTTCATAAATACTGGCTCCTTCGCGATCAAGTGATACTGATTATACAGGGTGTCTCAAAAAAAACATTACCCAATTTCAAATAACTATAACTCAAAAACTATTGAAGTT
>VOMN01104504.1:0-18964 GCA_014899125.1 Orchestia grillus | reverse complement strand
ATCTAGAGAATAAGATCTAGAGAATAAGATCTAGAGAATAAGATCTAGAGTTCGTTACAGGCGTCCGCAGTTAGAAGATAAGATCTAGAAGATAAGATCTAGAGGATAAGATCTAGAGAATAAGATCTAGAGAATAAGATCTAGAGTTCGTTAGAGGCGTCCGCAATTTGAAGATAAGATCTAGAGTTCGTTACAGGCGTCCGCAATTAAATGCATTAGTTCCCTTGTTCTTTGTTCCTTGTATTCGGTGAGAAGGGAAAGATCTCGCGGTGGCTTTACCGGTTTCGTTGGAAAATTTGAATTTCGGTTTAAATCTTACTATATCTATATTAAATGCATGTACAGTTTGTTGGTTACTTTCACTATTAGTTGGTTTCTCAAGCTCTCAGATCAACATTGCGTAAGAGAACATTGCTGTAAGCGTAATTTCAATATATATATATATATATTGAAGTATGTTTGAGGGAATTATGTAGGACGAAATTGACATTCATCTGATACAGCCTCGTTAATATGCGGCTGTATGATTCTGAATATCGTACTGAATTAAACACCGGGCGATACTAAATATTGTACGGTACTGAACGCGGTGCGATACTGAATATCGTACGGTACTAAACACGGTGCGATAATGAATATCGTACGGTACTGAACACGGTGCGATACTGAATATCGTACGGTACTAAACACGGTGCGATACTGAATATCGTAATGCAAATGAACGCAATCTGAAGAGAATTTAATTTTTTCTTACAAGGCAATATGACAGTATTTTAGTTCGCATAGTTGATTATGAATAATTGAATTCAAAAGAAAAACTGAAAAACGTTTGTGAGCCATTACATGCTTCACTGGGAAACGCAGTTCATTTTTACAATATAAATATTCGTAGTTGGTCCCGTCGTTTTCTAGTCTGCACAGGATAGGTCAACCCTGTGAGACCTTAAGTACATTAACGGGTCACAAAAAAATAACTGTAGTACTTTTATTTTACGAGCATACATGGCTGTAGTAACCTGGAAACTGCATGTCTAGCTCCCACTTTTTAAAAATTAACTTCTAATGTTGTTTGATATTAGAAATTAACAATATTTTGTTTGCAATAGAAAGTTTAGTTTAGGAGTTTATCATTAAAAAAATTAACTTCTAATATTGTTTAATATTGGAAATTGACTCTTTATTTTGTTAGAATGTAAATTTAAAGTTTAATATTAGAAAACATTAGCTTCTAATAATGTTTTTCTTTAAATGTCTTAATACGCGCGTCAAAACTTGTCCATTTCATAACAAAACCTAGCCCTTCGTTTGGTTTCGAAGGGTTAAGTAAAAGATGCAGAAAAAAATTTCTTGTCAACTGGTAAATCGATAGAAGGATGAACTAGTCTACAAGAAGGTCAGAAATATACTAGTACCAATAAAGGAGCATGTGCGGGAGAGGCTTCTCACAGTTGTTAAAGAACCAGTTTCTAACAAAGTGTGAATTTTATATGAATTTTACACAAATTTTCCGAGCCGATGTGCAAAATTCATTCGCTCGGAAAACACAATTTCGTTATTTACCTAACACAATTGGCCTTAAACCCTTCAAATCAATCAACTTTTATGAGCTTCTGTAAGAGTGAAGCAAGTGTTTATCTCTGCTAGACAAGGCTTTCAGACCAGCTTTCTTACTGTAATTTTCATTATTTACTTTGGCTTATGAAATTGTTCATTAATGGTAAATTGATAACAAACATAATTTTAGGTATGTGCACATCAGCGCTGAAATTCTGCCGAGGCGCGTGGGATATTTTTTGGATCCAAGGTACGCAATAATTTATGTCAAGATGGTGATGGATCAGTTTATTATCATGTGACAATGCTTTTCCCGAAAGATTCACATTGTTGATTGTACGGACACTTGTGCTTAAGCTTTTCACGAATTAAAACGTAATTGCAAGACTTTCCAAACAGATCATTTTTGCCGAGTTTTAGGTAAACAAAATTCAGTTATTTTCGTGCATATGGTTCCGAAATGAATTGTGATGACAATTTTTATAAATGCTGTACATCGCTTCTACGCGCAACAGACTCCCATCTTCGCACGTCTAAGGATATCTATCCCCCCAAAAAAATTCGAATTGGTAATTAAGCTATCAATTTCAATGGACTTTTCTTTCACCCCAAACAGATATCATGTAAATGCGTGTAAATGCGATGCCAGCAAACAACATGTATCAGGCAGTCTAGTTTTTAATTCAGAAACTCAGTATAACATGTATTAGGCGGCAAGTAAAATTACCTTAACTCGTTGACTTCGATTCTCCACTCAGGTAAAATTACATGCCGACAAATATCCCTACTGTGAATTGAAAAATGAAGAATTTTATTTCACAAATTTGGTTACTTATTAATTTTCTTTCTAATCAGAACTAGTTTATTCGATTGATGAACGCAAATTTGAAGAAAATTCGAAAATTTGTATTCATGCATGATAGTGCTTTGGTTGCATTAGGTTAAGTTAGATGATCGCGTGTAACATAAGTGACCCACTCCGGAGGCAAAGTGTTAAACACATTGTCCCCGATGTGTCTATCTCCAATTGAAATGCAAATCAAAGTTAGCTTTCTAGTGTATTATAACATGAGTGGGCTGTTTCTTAAAATTTATTGATGCAGTTTTAACAATCTCCCAACATTAAGGTGAGATATGCAGTATGCATGGACAATGAATGTACTTTTCTGAAGATTTGCCCAATTAATCATGACAAGTCCCTCGAAGTTTCACTGCCCACAGGTTCACTGAAAACTACTCGGCCTTTTGGGTACTTGAAGAAGTTATTCTTCTGATTTAGGTCTTCAAAATTACCCATTGAAAAATTAGGTATAATTACCTAGAAGTGTACTTCCATGCTATTATTAGCAGTAACCTATCTATAAAATTCCCTACCTCCTCAACCACTTAGATCCGTTTCCAGAAGACCTTAGTGATTTTACTGTAGAAGAGGATTTTCTAATAACTTTCAAACTAATGAAGATCGATACTGTGATGAAGACGATATTGCTACATGATGATCGTTTACAGTCAGAATCCACAGCGAGAGAATGGACTAGTAAAATAATTTTGCCGGTGATCTACTTATGAAATCGATTCTCTTCGTTGTAATATTTCCTGTTCACTCTTTTTTCAGACAACAGTGAAGTATTTAGTAACAGCATTGTGAAACATACATGATGTATATTATTACACGAGTACCTTCTATTTGATACCAGCATAGAGCTGAATTGTTCAGTCTAACACTACAGAGGACAAATTGAAAGATCCTGCCTAAGGATACTCGTCTAGTTAGGTTGTCACATAATGGGCGTTAAATTTTAATGCGGCGACGCTGTCGTGTTTCGAAGTGAGACATACTTTCGTTATGTTGGCTCTCTCTGTGTACTCAGGTAATGGTACCTAGATATTTTAATAATTGATACAAGAAAGTTTTGCGTCGCCGCAAATCAAATGAGTGTTGGTGCACAAGCAAACCATTACGCGACACTTGTCGGTCGGTACACTGGTGGCCCAATACGTACAGGTAACGTGGAGGTAAAACATAGGCAACGTAAAGGTAACACACAGGCAGCTTACGGAGAACGTGGAGGTAACAGATGGGCAACGTACAGGCAACGTGGAGGTAACACACAGGCAACGTACAGGCAACGTGGAGGTAACACATAGGCAACGTACGGGCAACGTGGAGGTAACACATAGGCAACGTGGAGGTAACACATAGGCAACGTGGAGGTAACCCAAAATCAACATGTTGAGACGGCTTACTTATAACAGAACCACAAGCCTCACTCGCGTACCGGCCTCCCGGCAGTGTCCAGCGCTACTGAAAGGCATGGCTTTATCGGCACCGGTTTTATACGTTTTGATGTAGCATAATTTGTTTACAAATAATAAAAGACCATATAAAGGGTAAACTTTTATGTTTCCATGGTACAAAAATCGATAGTGTTCTCAAGGACAGAAATGGACTTAAAGGTGTGCATGGCTTCGATAATTTGAATATCTTCTTTTTAACTAACTTTGTATGAATTTGAATCAATGGAAATCATATGTATTCGAATTATAAAAGGAATGAAAAAGCATTTAAATACATTATAAATTTTTTTGTTTCACCTTGAAATATGCGAATAAAACCTTGCATGTGCGAGAAAAATCGTAAATGAAGTCACCTCCTTGTCAGGAATAGTATTTTCAAGTCATTTAAGATCTATGCAAAGCCAATGGGATTTACCAGTTTAAATGTAACAGGAGAGAATGTGTCTCTATATTTGAGTTACATTGCCATGACTAAAATTACTTTTAAACTTATATTCAAGAGTTCTGTATGTCAAATTTAAAATGTAACACGCTAAAAATTAAAATGTCCACAAATAGTCCTCGTACCTTGTACACAGCAAGGCAAAATTTTGTGCGCTCAGGAAATGGATGTTGCGTCATTACACAACTGCAATAATAAGGGTTGGTAGTTTTTTGGTAGCACTTACTTAGAGACCAGACTATACTTCAGTTCTGTCTCTAGTGCACAAACGCTTCAAGTCTGTTAGCGATGCACCAAACTCGAGATGAATAAAGTGATGAATAAAATGAGCTAGTGGCTCTGGCACGAAAACTCTGTCAGGGGCATACCAAGTTCACTTATTCAAGGTTGAATCAAATGAGATATCTCTTCCCTGTCCTCCAGATAATATAAGGAAGAATTTCCTGACATATGTTAAAGAAAAACTCTGGACGCTCTGTCAGCGATGTGCGAGTCAGCTGCCTAAAATTTCGGGCATGAACAGCCGAGCCTCACAGGAAAATGTTCGCGCTCGATTTTTGTTGTTGTTGAATCGGTGCTGACAAAACGCATCGAAGTTTGTATCATTGTTCGTTTTTTTAGGTTGATAGCATCCAAAAATTCAGCCTTGTTGAGCAACTGTTCGTGAAATTATCGTATTAGTATTAGGAACATCGATCAAAAGCGGTAGCTTTATACACACTGCTTTATCCTACGCTTTAAACCACTTGAACGACAGAAAATATGAAAATGTGTTCTCACAATACGTATTATATAATGAGTTTTTCAGAGTTTGCGACTGAAATTCAGAAATTTTCGATTTCTCTCGAACAAAAAGTATATAAAGTTGATTGAAATTCACCAATGTTTTAAAGTTTAGAGAGTACTAAATCACTGGATTTAAACTTTCTCCACTCAGCAGGAAATCGACAACAACTGAGATGTTTTGTTTTACAACACGATGAGATCACCAAAGTTCTTTATCCATACATTCTGGTAGAATGTTAGACGACTGCAGCGGCAACGACCTCGACTCGATGAGAGGGATGCCGACTCAAGGGGGGACTCGAGCTCCACTCGAGGTCCTCCGAGTCATGTGCAGAGTTAAATTCTTAGACAGACTCGAAACTTCATCGGGCAGCATTTGCCGCGAGGCCAACAAATGGCGAAGGAACTCAGAATTTATGTTCACTTTATAAGTTGATTTTCCTTAAAGGATAGTAAAGCAGTCGCTGGTCGTAAGCCAGGATAAATTTATCTATGTTTTTCAATGCAGCGTCACCTACCTTCAGTCACCTACGGTTAATTTTCTTTCAGTTACCGCGAGTTGGCGGAGACGACCGTAAATAGCATTAGGAACATCAGTTTAATTTGAGAATTACGTCAAAATTTCAAGTGAGTGTCCAAAAAATTGAGCGTAGATAATTTGAGCCACTTTTGAGTCAAGGTTCATTTCCAGCTAAATGTTTTACACCGAATTTCTCTAAAATTTGTTCCGTATTTCACAGGCACCAGTTTCAAAGAATATATTTTGAAGCTACTAGAGAAAAAAAGTTACGCGACTTTTATGGGAGAGAACGCGCTACGTCTGTTATTAGGAAGATCTCCACAATGACTTCTAACCGATAAAAAAATATAATGATATTTCAAAGTTCCTCATTAATTGACTTCCATCATTTAAGCAGATTGATCTTATCGGGAAACTGACCTGTATTAAAAAGAGACGAAGAATCTGGGATCTCGATATTTATACATCGTTTTCTACTTCATGGAGACTAGAGGGCAGGCATTTCCCCTGCTGACTTTTTGCTATATTTTCTACATAAAGTTGAAGGAAATATTGCCTACGCTGTATAGGGTTCCCAGTAGCACTGGAAATTTATTTAACTTAAAAGTTACGTAGATCAAATTGTCTAGCGTTCTCAGAGCGTAGCCGAGTGCTACGAAGTTCAAGGAACACTTGAGCAATCTACAAGTAATAAAAGCTTTGCAATCAAAATGAAATTATTATGTTCCTTTTACTTGAACTGTGGCTTAACGCTTATCTATATGGTTTCGTACTAACTCACCTGCAGAAAATCATTCTTTACTTTACAGAGATATGACCGAATTCTATTTGTATTGAAGAAGTAGAATCGCATTGCCTTTCCTCACTGTTTCTTATATACAGTCGAGCACCCCAGTTCTCGAGTTATTATTTCACGGAAGCTCTAATTCACAGATCTTTTTCTGAGGCCATAGGTAGTAATTCACAAACTTGCGCCCTGCAACGCCTATTCACGAATGCCTCAAATCGTACCAGATATCCAACCTGGGTTCGACAGAACTCTAGAGGTTCTGTGAGCCAATATCAGGGGTTCAGCGGAGGTCAATACACTGGCTGTGTGCATTATTCACACACTTCATTTTGTGTACGCTTTGGAGTCGAGTTCGTATTTTTCGTCCACTTTCAAACGCTTCCTAAGCCTAATACCGATTTTTAAAGAAAATCGTTTAATTTTTCGATTATCTCAAACCGGTATTTTCTTCGTCAAAAATAAATACGAGCTACGAGTGCGCAGTGAGGTTTCCAAGGCTCTGTACATACCTCGGAAAAAGTGAGGCATCTCAATAAATTAGAGATTCGTGCCCAGCAAGACGATATAGATCCCGAGCCTGCCTCGAGTGTCACTGCTGTTGAGGTTGCCTGCTGCTGGTCGTCGCCATTGTACGATAGGCTTCAAAAATTGCCCGCAAGGTTTCCTGTAATCTTAGACAGCATGCAATCTTGAAGTTACCGAAATTTTCGCTATCGAAAATCTTAGAATTTATTTGTATTTAAGATAAGATTTTTAAGGGAGGTTAAATGGAGGTTAAAGGAGGTTAAACAAAGGAGGTTGGAGGTTAAAGGAGGTTAAGCGGAGTTCAACGATACGCAATGCTGACGCCTCGTTATATAACAGTGTTTCCGAAAAGTTTAATTTTTATCGAACAAATTTTTAAAGCTTGAAAGATTACATACTCGTTAAAGTCTTGCCCTCATGTTAGTGGAAAATTTAAATTCGACAATGAAGTTGAACTTGAATGTTGAAAGCTTTGAAAAAGTCTAAGTGAACACTTAGAGAAGATATCGTAAAAAAGCTCTCTTTTGCATTATATATGAGAAGTAATATAAGGTCAGCCCTTTTATTTTCACATGAAAAGAATGTGCGCATGGCAAATATATACCATTATTTTCAAGGTATGAAATTATGAACTTAAATTACATGCAGTAAGTTTTAGATCAAAATTCAATTTTGTGAATAAACGAAAGCCACCACCGCTCCGAGAATGACCGAAGAACTGTAGTGAGGAGTACACTGTTGACCAAATTCAAGAGAAACCTCAACAACTCACCATATCGAGACCACAGGAGGTCGAAACGAATGCTGTTACACCGCAGCTTCTGTAAAACGCATAAGCCATAAAAATAATTTTCCATCAGAGCGATGCGTGGTAAGAAGAACGAAAAGAAGACCAACGCAAAAAGAAGCCTTTTCGAAAGGGTGCCAATCCCTATTCCAAGCGAAACAAAATTGACAGCCAACGTCTTTCCTTTTCGCCATGCGCGTGAGGCTGGCGAAAAATCGATCAATTACATGTCTGATACAAGGTGACACGGAAACACGGGGACTGTTGAAATAAACAATAAAAGTAGTAGAAAAATCTTGAAAAAATATTTACTGGCGGAAATTGAACCACTACAACGTGCTTTTAATTCTCACAGAATTTCATCTTTTTCAAGTCTGTCTATTGCCATAGGTACTCGCATGTGGGTGACCCATTTCTAATTCTCACGAATGGAAATCCGCATGAACTTTTTTCAGATTAATTGATCAGGGAGCACGAAGCAATCAAGCCCACTTAAGAAACACCATCAGTAAATAATTTTTTTATACCTGCGTGAAAAAGTCACCAGCGGCATCTCGTCTTCGCCTCGACTGCAAAACACATAAAACGTCAAATTAGGTCTTCGATTTGACAGTGATGTAAATTTTAAGTTAAATTAATACCTTACTTCACGTCTCATGAACTGCTCTGACAAAATTGACACAAGCAATAAATCATTTACCACGATGGTACTACCCCATCGTTCACATTTTCAGAAAATTAGATGCGTTTTTTCCTTGCAAATAATTTTTACATAGAAATTGAATATTTTAATGCTAAAAAACTTCTTCCTTATCCTGCACTGAAAAAATTTCTTTGTTGTATTGTACCATATAGGAGTGATAAGCTATAGCGTTATATATTTGTATATATATATATATATATATAACTTTTTAGTTAAAAAAAACTATCCCACGATATAATAACAGCCTAGTTTTGATTGCTTGGTTGGTCCGTCAGTCTTTCTGTCACGCTCTAAAGGATTTAGATAGGAGAAAGTTCCCTAGTTTCTATTTTTAGTCAGTGAGACTGTAAGACAAGGCATCTTGTCCGTAACAGTGATACAGAAAATAAAATTACTTCATATTAGATTTACCTAAATAATAGGGCATCGTACGCAATTAACATCATTTTTCCTGCCATGTTTGGCGGGCGCGTCTAGTAGTGACTGAATAAGGCAAATATATTTTTATCAACGGAAGGGCTGACAGCCTTCGCCTTACAAAGCTGTCGCCTAAAAGACAGCCAGTGGCGGATGAATAACATTGCTGAAATCAAAATGACTTTGTTAAAGAAATGGCTTGGTGTCTTTCATGTCAAAGCGGCTGAATTTAGGTGATAAGATGATGTTTAAATCCTCAGTATGGAATCTATTTTCGTGTGAAGCTTAAGCTGCTTTTAGAATTCAAACGGGCACGTCAATACAAAAGCAGTGGAGGATGTTAACTCAGATTAAGCTTAGATGGAGGAGAAGAGCTGATCAGTTTGATAATTACTTAGTGGTCAGCAAATTTGAATTTCTATCTTAAGACTAAACAAGTTGAGTAAGTGATGGAAAAAATCAACACGAGAGGTTCATTGAATCAATATGTAGGTACAGAATTAGGGATGAATGGTTTCGATGTTTCAACAGTGTTAGGGTCGTTCAACAGCGCTGCCAGAAACAGCGTTCAAGAATTGCAAAGTGATGAGCTGAGGCGTTCAGGAGAAGCCAAGGAGGCCTCCAATAGAAGCCAAGGAGGCTTCCAGGAGAAGCCAAAGAGGCTTCCAATGGCCAAAGGAGACCTCCAAAGTAGCCATGAAGGCCATCAAGGGTTGTCAAAGGAGTCCTCCAAGGAGAGCCGAAGTAAACTTTTGAGAATGGCCAAAAATCTCGTTCGAAGACTTTCATGGGTAGCTAAACAAGGCCGTAGACAAGGGTCCCAAGGAGGCCAGACAATTTGTTCAAAAGGTACCAAAGGAGGTCTTCAAAGGTACCAAAGGAGGTCTTCAAAGGTACCAAAGGAAGTCTTCAAAAGTTACCAAAGGAGGTCTTCAAAAGGTAGCCAAAGGAGGTCTTCAAAAGGTAGCCAAAGGAGGTCTTCAAAGGTAGCCAAAGGAGGTCTTCAAGAGGTAGTCAAAGGAGGTCTTCAAGAGGTACCAAGGAGGTCTTCAAAAGCTACCAAAGGAGGTCTTCAAAAGGTACCAAAAGAAGTCTTCAAAAGGTACCAAAAGAAGTCTTCAAAGGTAGCCAAAGGAAGTCTTCAAAGGTAGCCAAAGGAGGTCTTCAAAGGTAGCCAAAGGAGGTCTTCAAAGGTTGCTAAAGGAGGTCTTCAAAGATACCAAAGGAGGTCTTCAAAAGGTACCAAAGGAAGTCTTCAAAGGTAGCCAAAGGAAGTCTTCAAAGGTAGCCAAAGGAGGTCATCAATGGTAGCCAAAGGAGGTCTTCAAAGGTAGCCAAAGGAGGTCTTCAAAGATACCAAAAAAGGTCTTCAAAGGTAGTCAGATAAGGCTGCCATGGAGACCAAGCAATTTGTTCAAAGGTAGCCAAAGGAGATATTTTATGGTAGCAGAGAGCATGAGACCTTCATCGGCGGTTAAACGTTCACGGTTTAAAATGCCTATGAAATTACGAAGTGCTGCTACCTTCGTTAGCCTCGGACTAAAACACTAAAAATACGTTCTTTTTATCAAATTTCCAGCACTGTTAGCAGAAGTAATTTTTACTTAGAATTTCAAGAATAAAACTACACGTATATCCACGCACTAAGGCGATTAATATAATTTTTTATTTCATGATAGTAATAATTCTACAATATACATATATGAACAAAACTAAATCGAAAAATGAATACTTCAGAGCATGTGTTTGATTTGTAACCACTATTATAGTTTTAGAGTTCAATTTAAACTCTACCCGGTTTTTGAAGCAAGAAAATCCCTGTGTAAAAATATCGTCGCCCGGACTTGTTGACTTCAGAAATTAACTTGGTAATTTTCGTGCTGAATCAAAGTTATGAGTTAATTAATTCGTAGACTGCAGCACTTTTTATCCCGTGAACGAGCCATCCAACCAGTTTGTTTTCGATTATTATAACTATTGACATAGCTATTGCTATAACTATTGTTATAGATATTGCCATAACTATTGATATAGCTATTGCTATAACTATTGATATAGCTATTGCTAGAACTATTGCTATAACTCTTGCTATAACTCTTGCTATGACTATTGCTATAACTATTGCTACGGCTATTGCTATTACTATTGCATGTCAATGGTTCCTGTGTACACCGTTTTCTAAGTGGGGAACATCAATTCGAAGAACTCGAATATGTTCAGTCATGCACGCCAAATTATTAAGTTCTCTTTCTTACAGCATCGGTTTCGGGTCCATGGGAGGATATAATTAATTTATCCATTAAAGATATTCGAAAAAATAACAAATTTTCGTTCCTATAATTGAAAAACATGGCTATAAAATAGCATATCTTACGATTTTTTAATTTATTTCTTAATTTATTAAACTTTTCCCTGAAAGTTCGAGACAAACTTTCTTTAAACCAAGAGGAGAATACCAAAAAGCTCCGAAACATGTACTATTTCTACAAATAAGTTATAGTAGGTCATTTGATAAGCTCCCTGGACAAAAATTTAGTCACCTAGAGATTTTCGAGGGTCTGTCATGGAGAAGGAGGAAGGTCTCGTCCTGGGGCTGTTTCAACAACACAGAAGCGGGTCTTTTAGTTGATGTATCCGTCATACTGAACAAGCACGGTTACAATGAGCTGATATATTCAAGCTTTGTCATCTGCACAATCTCTAAATGAAGACAGGTACGGTTCTTTGCCAATCTTTCAGGATTACAACTGCCAAGTAGATCGGGTTAGAACTATCATTATTGACATGATAGTCATTCACGATAAGTCAGGCATTTAGATTGGCCGGTTAAGTCAATAAGCCCAATAAGAAAATTGTGGGACCACCTAGAACGACGAGTTAGACTCCAAGAACATCGTCCACGTGATGTGGCCGCACTACGAGATCAGTTGATGCAAGACTGGTTTAAAATTGACCAGGTGTACATTAGGACACTTGTAGACTCAATGCCACGCAGAATCGCCGCCATCATTCGTGCTCGAGGGATCGTACACCATCCTAGAAGCAGATGGCGATAATTTTGTCTGGGTAACTTATATTAAATATCAGGTCACTTATTTTATTTGTCATAAGTGTATTTACGAATCTGTTTCACAATGTTCGCAATAGATGACACATTTAATGCACCATGTCATAGGGTGATCACAAAGTACCATTGTAAATGCATTTCACGCCACTGATTTGAAAATAATGCCACAACGGAACTGACTTTTGTTAAATACGAGAATATACACCTACACGCTCACAAATGTACTAAGGAGTATAAAAGATATACTCTGTTCGTAGCTCAATAATCTTGAAACGAAAAGACTTACGATCGCTAATCTCATAAGTGTATCGGGACAAATTATTTGTGAGTACATGGGGACATTTTCCGGCCTTTTGCACTCATCTGCAAGGTGCCCTACACATTCATGAATTTCAAAACGACGGCCCTTGCGGATGTATTTCATAGAGAACTTTCAAAAAAATTCCTTATATATCCCGAATAACAATTAATTTATATCCCTCAATCTGACTTGAAGTGGGATACTCCTTAAATTTCACAGCTGTATTTAGAGCTGCAATATAGCTTTGTAATTTGCATAAGCGATCTGGGTTGAATTTTTCAAGTCACTCGAGAGACCGTCAGTGTTGTTTAAGCGGTAATGATCTCATTTGGTGGTATCGCTCCCCGGGGCCTGGCGTGGGGAACCTGCCTGCTCTGTTTCCTAATTGGACGGGAGGCGGGCACCAAAAACTTTTTTTTTCGGGATATGCATCACTTGAACCGGGGTTGGCATGGCCACGCATCTGCCTGAGTGTGCATACCTGAGGATATATCCTGTATCCTCAAGGAGCATCTTTTCGTACCAAAGAAGCCACTTCTTTATCAGGAATGAGGAAACAAAAACGCTTCGGGAAAAATACTGAGTTCTGTTCATTAAATATGCTTCTTCAAGAGTGAGAAACAAAGGAAAATTGAATTGAAAATTGCTTCCTTCAAATGAAGAACCGCATGATATTTTCATTGGTATGCAATCGAACTTTTTCGCCGAACCATCAATGAACTTATGGAATTATGGATATAAAAGTTCTTGTAGCGCAAACAATTATTATCATTTTAGACGCTCCCCCAAAAAATTCAGGCTGGGCAGCTGTGCATCTGAAATAGGTCTCAAAAGTGACACGTCGGTGACGGGAGACCACGTCCTCATTCAGAGAGCAAGTCCTTATTTTTATGAGTAGTAAGCACGTCCTAATTTAGAGAGCAAGTCCTTATTTATATGAGTAGTCAGCACGTCCTTATTAAGAGTGCAAGTTCTTATTTTTATGCGTAGTACGCACGTCCCTATTTAGAAAGCAAGTTCTTATTTTTATGAGTAGTCAGCACGTGCTTATTTGAAGAGAGAGAAAAAGCACTCTCTTATTTTTGTATGTATCGATGACGTCGTTTTTATATATGTAGAGAGTAAGTAGGTATTTAAAGAGTACATTATTGTTAATCACCCTAGCCACACACTTAATGACAGAAATGGCCTCGTAGTTACGGTATTTACCTCTTATTTCAAGGCTTTTACTTCTTACTTTACAGCATTTACCTTCATAAAATGCACCAAAATTCAGCCCTATTACAGTCATAAAAACGGCAGTAAAGGGTGATAATAAATCAGTAGTAAAGCGCGATAATGACGGCGGGAAAGGGGGCAAAATCATTCCTCAATTTTACATTTCGAAACCCTAACCACAATTCAGAGAAAATTAAGTGAGAGCTCCAGTGGCAGCATTGATGGAACTCCTAAGGCAGGGAGAATATCTAATAACTCGAGCTTTCGTTCCAATTATGCCTCATTTTAGCGCGAGCTTAGGAGAAATTCCAGTTTTTATTTATTTGTTCGTTTTGCGCTTCGCAACCTGCAAGATTGCATCCTTCGGAATAGAAAACGACGATTGTTTTTATATTAGTCGAGTTTTCTCAAGCACGATCAGACAAATATATGTAAGAAGCGCAACATGCGTGTATAAAGAACGAAGTAACGCGCACAATGTGCGAGCTGAGAGGGACATAACTTGAGACGTTCACATTAGATGTAAGCGAAAACGATATTGACGACCTCAGTTATTGAGGAAGATGATCGATCGGCTTCGGAAACCAATTTAGCGAAGTCGTCTTTGAGCAAAAGGAAAAGTAAAACAACTCAGACTTCTTAAGTGACAGCTGCATTACAGAAGCGCTTGCACATGCCCAGCACAAGTTACAGATCGCGGTCCTTTCACCCCAGAAACCTAACCTCGGGTTTCTCATCCCCGAAGTTTGCCTTTTCTTCTACGGATTTGAAAATATAAGTCTCTCCTTCACGTGACCTTAAATTTAGAGATATTTTTCCAGGGTTGAAAGGTCACGTGGAAATTGGTAAAATCAATGTCACTTTTTCTTGATATACAAGAAACGCCCGAGAAAGATAATGCGTATGACATTGTTCACGAATTTTCTACAATTTTGCATTCTTTGCTAAAGATGTTTGTAAATTAGTTTTTTCTGAGTGAAAGCCAAAACCACTGCGAGGGTAAATACTATAAATAAATAACTGCCTATTGCATAGTTCGGATGTTTACATTTTAAACAACATGAAATTGTTCAAAAGTTGTGTGTGTTCATTCACGCACATGTAAATTACCCTTATATTTATGTTTCCATCTAGCGCTCTAGCGTTTAATACAGGTATAAGCTCTCGAGGCATGCGGTAGAGTTTGATCATGATTCGCAAATAAATGCTTCACAAATACTAAAAATATTGAAGGAGACGTCAAAGTTTCACATTTACTGGTGTGTTGAGGTACTCTGAAACGATTAGATTTACTACGGTTTAAGAACGTAAATTTACAAGCAAGCGTATATCTCTTCTCCCAAAGAGGAAATAACTGAGGTTTCACATTAAACAATAACATGAAAAACCCAACATTATTTTACCTGTCTTGAAAAACGAAACAAATGTAAAGGGAAATGCAAAAAAATTAAAAATAATGCGTGAAACAGAATTATAGGCTATAGCTTTGTAAGCAAAAACAAGCAATGGAAAATAATTACGAGCATTAAATTTTTGACAAGAAACAATACCACTAACTAAACGTGCGGGACTTTTAGCTTTAACGAGTAGGATTTAGGACCTGCTAAGGATAATGTATGGCTAAGATTGACCTGTTATTCACACACTCGCTGTTGCTGCAGTGGTGGGTAGTATTTATCTACAACCCGAACTTCTGGGCCGATTTGAACGATTTCTTTAAATTATCATTTGGTTACGCTTAAATCTTTGTGGGTTCGATTTTTTGAAAAGAGAATCGAACAAAATCAATGAGTCACTGGAAACAAAATCGTCCTTTTATACGACCAATGACCGTCATCCTTGCATTTCTCAGAGTTTCGCTGAGCATGAATTCTTTTTCTCCCAGATCTCGTTCGAACTCAACTGTTGAGTGTTTACAGCCACACCACGAATTTGGTTACCCTGAGGGAAAAGGGGAAGACAAGACGGAAAAGCGCTTCGCAAACGAATTCTCTCCTGCGTTTCACTCAGAGACGACGACGAGAGCCGCCGTCCGAGGTCCTCTCAGGCACAATTGAGGGCCGAGACGAGTTCCCGCACCTCAGCAGCTCCCGAGTTTTCAGATTGACGGAGCTTGAAGACTCATTTTTTCTAATTAAAACGTTGAAAGAACGTAGAAGAAACGAACACAATTTGATCAAAATAAATTCAGGCTGTTTTTAGGAGAGGGCGTGTTGGCAAGAGATGTCGACTCTAGCAATCAGCAAAAGATGTAGACTCTAGCAATCAGCAAAAGATGTGGACTCTAGCAATCAGCAAAAGATGTGGACTCTAGCAATCAGGAGAAGATGTGTACCCTAGCAATCAGCAAAAGATGGGGAGTCTAGCAATCAGCAGAAGATGTGTACCCTAGCAATCGGCAAAAGATGTGGACTCTAGCAATGGCAAAAGATGTGAACTCTAGCAATCAGTAAATGATGTGCATCAATCTGGAAATTTGATAGCTGCAAGCAAGAATAAACATATTTTCTTCCCATTGTCCGTGGAATAATTTAATACTGTGTTTTTTGTCCGTAAGTAAAATTTAAATGCTCATTTATTTGGACCGAATTTTTTAATAATAAAGAAATAGCACGAATGATAACCGTAACGTTGAAAAAAGACAGAAGTTATTGTGAGGGTAATCATCCAGTGTTATTCTTCGTTTTATTCAACAAATAGAGTGAAGTGTACCTTATATGTATAACTACATATTATCAGCACTTTTCTCTACACATAAAGCAAAGGGAAATCATATCAGGGTGCGAAAATGTTATGTATTGATATGTATGTATTAATAATTGTATGTATTAATAGCCGTGCGTTCTAACCCTAATCCCAATCGAATTGCAAAGAGCAAATTTTACTTGTCATGTATCTTATTTCCTAACATTGTGATAAAACTGTTCGCACATTTACGCTTGGTCTGATTTTTTCAAAGCCCATGGGAAAATTGGTAAAAAAACTTAGAAGGCTGAAATTATAAATAATTGTTGTTCCGGTTAAAATATTAGACTGGGTTGTGTCAGGACAAAATATTAGACTGGGTTGTGTCAGGATAAATCATTAGACTGGGTTGTGTCAGGACAAAATATTAGACTGGGTTGTGTCAAGACAAAATATTAGACTGGGTTGTGTCAGTACAAAATATTAGACTGGGTTATGCCAGGACAAAACCCACTTGAGGTGGGAAAGCAATTGGTGCAGTGGAAGAACTCACTTGAGGTAGAAAAATAACTGATGAGTGAAAAAACTGACTTGAAGTGGAAGCGCAAGTGAAGGCTAAAACATCATTATCAATGAATTTGATCTGCAACAATAAAGTAAAGTACATGTATTTTCACACCGTGAATGTTAAAAAAATACGATATTTTCTTTTGGTAATTTGACCCATCCTCGCTACAGTGACCGTTTTAACGCGACCACTGTTGAATGAGTTTTTTTACGTACATTGCTTTCCAAAACAGAGCCCACTCAAACGTTCATTGGATTTAGATCAGCACTCGAGGGAAATCATTCTTCTTTGATTAAGAAGTCAGGAATATTGTCTTAGAGACAACTTTGGGCTCGTTCGGAAGTGTTAGCGGGTGCTTCATCTTGTTGGGAAAGAAACTGACCTCCTTTGAACACGGTTTCATTAAGGTTCTTCACCACTGGCTCCAGCATATGATCTTGATAAATATCAGAAAAGTTTTCCCTTTTGCAGACACTCCTACCCAGACCGCCACAGATACAGGTTTTAGATTTCGCCGGACGTTTCTAATGGTCTCCTGTAATGCCAATACACTCCGAGTGAGACCTCTATCACTTGGACGACTTGAAGCAAGCAAATCAAAAAACACAAATGACCGATTGGAGAAGAGACTGCTGCTTATGATGAAGCGAAGTCATATTCAGGTTGGAAATTATACTTCAGAAAGTTAGAGGCAGCAATTATTAACACAACAAATAATACGTTGAAGAATATCACCTAAGAAATTTCGTCCGTATGTAGGTAAGCTTTTTGTGACAACCATTTTAAAACGTTAGATGGAAAATGTTTGCAAGGTTTCTACTTCAAGCAAGTTCATGGGGAAAAACAGCGGTTAGTTCACATTTGCATTTCGAAATTCCGCGCTCTGAAAAGAATTGTTGAGTCGGCGTGACTCCCAGTGTCGAGACCGGCTCCAAACGCTGGTTTTTATTACTCGAGACTTTACTACGGTTGCCTCAGAGGACACAATCTGAGTCATTTTAACCCACGATAGGAAAACTGGGTTGAAGAGGCTCACAAAAGTGAACTAATGTTGGGACAAGGGAAAACCCAGAGAGCGAGTCAACTGGAATCAATTTTTCTTTTCAGTGCGGGTACTCCAAAGATAAAACAAAGCCTAAGCGACAGAAGCTCTGGAAAAACTCGAGTTGCGGCTTTCGTTTGAGAAATTCAAGAATTTACGGTGTTTCTAAAGCTGCACGATGAAATTTTTCCAGACCATGTTATTTGGATTTGTAAATTAAAGAGTGGTGCTTCCTGAAAAATGTTGTATTGTGGAAACTTATTTGAATACCACAATACCATAGCTTTCAGAATGCACTACTCTTCAAATTACAAATCCAGATAAAAGGAGCAGGAAAAGAAACAAAAGTTCACGAATGAAATCAACGTTTAAACACGCGATGAATTGAAAAAAATAAATAAACGATGTTTTTCGAGAGCTTTGACGATTTTAATTCGTCGAATTTTTCCCTTTTAGTTCATTTCGAATGCATTCCTTACGTTAGGTGAGTCGAGCGTTGGGATTTTATCTACGCTCGTAAAAGTGCAACAAATTTCCTTCTAGAATGTGAATGCTCGGCTGCAAGTGAAATCAGCCCCTGACAGTTGGCAGCAGGCTGAGGCTAAACATTTTGACAATTTTATTTTCTTGGCTCGTGAACTAGGATATGTAGGATTAAAAAAAGAAATGTTTAAATCATTTTCTAAAACTTTTTTAGTGGATTAGTATAACTTGTGAAACAGCAGGAGAAACAGTCGCGTCTTTCTTCAATTGGAAAATGCACGAAAAGCAATCGAGTCTTTGCTCAGTAGGAAAACGCTGGAAAAGCAGTCGAGTCTTCTCTCAGTTGGAGGGTATGCACAGTTCGACTGCGTTCACTGTAAATTCAGTCCAAGAAATCCTGCGTACAATCGTCAATGGAAGTGAAATACTGAACATTCCTGCAAATGTTTCAAACCAATATAGCATATTTACGAGATGGTTTTGAACCAGTAGAGTTCAAAATAAATGGTAAAAGACAATATTGTTTCGAACCAATATATTACATTTACGCAATAGTTCCGAACCAATATAGCATGATTACAAAATATTATGAAAGTTCTTTTTTTTAATTGCGGTTTTGTGGTTTTATCTCAATTGAAAAAAATTAGTATCCCGGTATGCGGAGAAGTCATGGGTACTGAAGAGGCAAAATTTTGAAACAAAAAGTTGAGCTTAACACGTTAACCGCCATTCACGACACAGGTAAAATTACAAGTCGTCAAATATCTCTCGTGAATTT
>VOMN01104497.1:0-17701 GCA_014899125.1 Orchestia grillus | reverse complement strand
AATTTTGGTGAACGACAGCTAGGGTTTTGTCGTACCGTCACATGTTCTTCGTTTTGGAAAACCGTGCTGATGCTCGTTGAAAAGACGACCGTTTTCAAAGTACCACACCATACTCTTCCCAATTATTTAAAAAAAATTAATGACGTGCGAGGTTGAGGGAACTTGCCTATAGTTTTTCGGAACAAATTTCTCTCCACCTCTGTGTGTGGTGTAACAACACCGAGATTGAGCAGGTCTGGGATAGCTCCAGTCTCAATTGTACGCTTCCATAGTATAGCCAGAAGAGCCTTGAGCTGCTTATGCAGTTTATCAACAGAATGGCTGGGATCCCGTCGGGCCCCGTCACAGATGTTGGAGAGAGTTCTCCAATGCAGTTCACCAGGTCTGTTTCGGTAAAAATTACTTCGCTCATGAGGACAGGTTCTTGGCTTAGTAGAAGGTTCCTTAGTAAAGCATCTAGGTATTGGATTGTGGGTTTGTTAAAAACAGACTCATACGGTTCCTTCAGAACCTCGCATTTCACGTTTGGTTCACTGATTACGTTGCCCTCCTCTTGGAACTGACCGATGAATGACTTGGTCGGTGATTTGTGCCTCGCGAATTTGTAGAAGTACTTCGGGTTCACACGAATTGCATCGACTGCTTTTCCCTTCTCATTTATGGTCGCCGCCTCGTGTGATTCCGTCAACCGCCTTTCCAGTTTCGCAGCACGAGCTGATATTCGACGTCGAGTCTCGGAGCATCTCGTTTCTGACAGTGACTTGAGGAGCCGCCTTCTCTTTCCCATAGCAATCCGACGGTTACGGGGCACTATTTTCATTTTCCCTTCTCTCTTTATAGGTGCGTGTTTACTGCACGTCTGAAGAAGTAATCTCTGCAAGTCCTCGTAGACTTCTAGAGCCGTTCGGTCGTCTAATCGCTCTTCCCAGTTTATCCCGCCGTGGTCTTCAATTATACTGTTTTGGTTGGTTAGGGAACTCATAAACTTCAAGGATCTAAGGCCTCTGTTGTTTAGGCTTTGAGATCGGAGGCGTGCATGTCAGAGGTCTGCAGTGACGAGGAGTAGCCTGTGATCAGATAGAATGGTATTGTCGACCAAAATCCCTCTTACTAGTTCACTGTTGTTGACGATGACCCGGTCTTGCATGTTTTCAAGCTTAGTCAGGACTGTCACGTATTGTTCCATCGTAAAGTTTTCCTTAAATGAGAGGAGGGAAGCAGCTTGAAGTCTGGACTCGGAGAAGCCCCCGTATATTACTCCTGTAGTCCAACACTTTGAGGAAAAATTATAGTCCTCCAACATAATGAGCGTCGGTAAGGGTGCTCTTAACTCCTCAATTTTGTCCTCGGTGCGAGACAGCACAGGTTCAAAGTCAAAGTTTCGCGTTGCACACGTGGGAGATCTGTTGATCAAGAACAGGGCAAGTCTCAGGTGGTTGAGATACAGTACCAAGTATTCCACCCCACCATTTAAGCCAACTACCAGGAGGACTACGTAGGATGCTATTTCACATCTGACGAATAGAGCTACTCCACCTTTCTTTATGCTTTTTAGTCTATTTGCTCTTAACAGGGTAAATCCTTTTATTTCTAACAGGCGTCTGGTACTTTCTCGGTCAAATCAGTCTCCACGACAGCGACAATTTCCGCATTTCAAGAAGCGCCCTTTCTCGTACTATGTTTACTTTATGTTTTTTGTGATACGAACTTAAGCCATCGATGTTGCAGCTCAACATGTTACGGTACATATTTTTGTTTAGCAATTTATCTGACAGGGGCAGATCTGGGCGTTCGACATCAGATTTACTTCTTCTCTGTCTCTTAGGAGAGCAAGTATCTGCTCCTGTATTACTTTTATTTTTTTCCGCAGTTCTAAAATAGTAGCTGGTCTCTCAGGTAGAGCATCTGTACCAGCAATAGTTGCGTGAAGGAAAAACCAAATGTTTTGACACCATTGACAGATAAGAAGTGGAAGGTAACGTCCGACTACAATGAGGCCCCTACACGTAGAAATATAAACATTTTCTAACAAGCGAGAACAGACGGTCCCGGGTCGCATAGACTTGTGCAAGATATATAAGTACAGAACGGGTTTGTTCTCACAAAAACAAGCAGTATTTGATGCGCATGACCTTAGGAATCACTTCAGCTCACTCAAACTTACTCTGGGTCCTAGTTCTGCAACACTGATTCCGTTGGAAGATAAAAATGGCTTGGGGACCCCGGACAAAAGCAAACGATGACAACGTTGAGCGTAGCACAACTCCTAACTCTATGGCAGAGAAATTTTTCGAAATTCTCATTGTGAGCTCGAACGAGCTCTTCTAGAGCTGCATCAGATTAATGAGTTCTATCCAGGTCTGGAGTTGGAGGAATTGGATTCTGTGTTAGCTGCTCCTCTTCATCACGTAGCATAGTACAAAAATAAAGGAGATCGAGGGTCGTGTGACAGCTTTCCAAGCAATATCTCTCCTTGGGGTAATTGGAAACGTCGTAGCAATGATCATTGTGAAACAGTTACAAGTTTTGACAAAAAAAGTACTTCCGTAAGTCAAATGTGAGTTCAAATCAGGACGTCTACGATCGACATAATCTTGACTTTCCGTTAACTGCAAGAAAAGTATCGAGAGCAAAGAAGACCACTCTACATTGCTTCTGTTGATTTTGCAAAGGCTTTTGACACCGTTTGTAGACCATCCTTGTACAAGGTTTTAGAGCGTGTTGGTGCTCCTGTGAGACTGCTTCAGCTTGTCTTCACATCTTTTCAGGAGGGGATTAAAGCTTGTGTCTAGCACGAATGCGGAAAGCCGGAATCTTTCAAGGTTGCGAAATGGGATGAAGTCAGGTTGTGTGTTAGCAAACAAAGATGTGTGGGAAATGTAATTTCAAAAAGAGCCTGTGGAAATCTATTATCGCGTTAGCCTTCAACCTTTTTGACATTTATTTTGCTACTCTTCAGAACTTCGCATTTGAAGACAGACAAGGGTGTGCGTGTTCACACTTGGTTGTATGACTCACTGATTAATCATTATAGACTGCCTTTGACACTGAGAATGAACGTGCAATCATAGATTGACTTGATTTTACAGACGATGCCGCATTTATTGTACGAGATGACACTCAGCAGGACCTAGTGTCGTGCATGTGAGGCGTTTCACCTAAAAATCAGTGCTAGTAAGGCAGAAATTATGTCACAGGATGCGCCTGCTGATCAAACGTCACTAGATGGAAATGGGTTATCCGTTGTCGCTAAATTGACCTATTTGAGTTCAATCGTGCCTCACACACTGCCACTTGATGACACAACCTCCACTCACATTGGCAAAGCAGCTAAAACGTTCGGGAAGCTTAGCAGAAGGGCTTGGCGCAAAAACAAATTGACAAATAACCCCTAGGTGCTGATTTACCCAGCATGCGTGGTCTCGTCTCGCCTATACGGCAGTGATGCCTGGACCCTGTATTCTCGGCTAGAAAAGCAGCTCAAATCCTTTCACTCGCTCTGTTTGCGGAAGATCCTCTACATTAAATGGCAAAGCAGTCACCACCGAGAAGGTTTTAGTTCGTGCGGTCTTCCTTTCGAGAAGGAGACGGTGCGCTAAGATTATTATTAGTGAGATTAAAGCTCCCCATCACATGAATTGTAACCCAAAGAGAGTGAAAAGAAGTGATCACTCGTACGAACTTAAGAAAACGAGAAATTCATGTACGGATGTGCTTCCATACGGGATTTTCTAGGCACAAAAATAGCGAGTTAGGGAGGAAGAGGAAGAAAATATGAATAATAATCACGGAAGAAGGTATGAAAATAGAAAGAAACAAAGTGGACACGAAAGATGAAGGCCTCCAAGCCCTAGGTAGATATGAAATAACCTAACAGCGTTCCCCAAGGTACACCACACCCGATAGCGCAGGAGACAATTCCAACTATCCTAACCCTAATTAATGCCCATGGCCTACCCCATGTCCCTCGATCGAGAGGGACGACGCATGTAAGGAGTCTCGGATGGCTGGAACACGTTTTCAGGATAGGCAACGCCAGGCATCAAAAGGAGTACTGTAAGGGGAACTTGCTGATGGTACTCGCCCTGTTGGCTGACGAGTCTCGCTTCAAGAAACCTCCAAGTCCACCCTGAATAACTTCATAATAGATGTGTAGAATTGAAAGGCAGCTAGAGGCAACAGGACAAAATGGAAGCTGTTGTGAGAAGTGATATGGATATTTACGGAAATAAGAGAAGAGATACGACACAGTTGCGACCGCGAAGTAAACACGCAGGGTAGCATATTAAATTATTCCGTTAGTTCAAGGCTCCTTATCCACATGAAATGTGATAGAGATTCAATAAAAGAAGGGACCATATTGTACGGACTAGAAAAAGCAGAATCTAAGCACAGGCGTTCCTGCACCGGATTCCCTGGGGATAGAAACAGCAATTTGAGAAGAAAGAGGAAGAAACGACNTAACAGTGCTCCCCTGAGGTCGCCAGTCCCTATAGGACAGGATAGACAAGCTTTAGAACTAACCTAATCCTATTGCCTATCTTATGTCCCCCTGAGGGCGCAGGGCAGAAACATGTTGGATAAGGACAGTTGCGGTGTGCGAACTTTGGAAACTGTGCAAAGCCAGCAGGCGACGCTTCAACCACGACAGACATTGCCATGCCCGGAAAAAGTGATTTTCTGCTGTGAGGGCGCACATCAACTGTTATTCTTGAACAAAACCTGCATTCTTCAGTTAACCCGTATTTCTTTGCTTCAGTCTTTAGCTTGTATGTTTCAATTTTAGCTTTCTCTGTGCTTGAAGCTTTGAGGGTAGCAACGTAAAAATGTTTATTGCTTGCTGCTTGCACTTGAATAAGACGAAGCAAGGAAATCAGTTCCTAGGCTTAGAAGGCGCTTTTCAAAGGTAAGCCAAAGTGTACAGCTTTACTCTAAGGATCTCAGCACTAATTTCTCCCGCATTTTATTGTGTGATACTTGGTTTTAGCATAGTGTGTTTATCCATCCTTCTTGTTCTGTTAAGTGCTATAAATTCCTCGTTCGGTGTTCGTATGTACTTCCTTTTTATTTCTGTCTTTGTAAACAGAACCTGTGGCAAGGCTGCTACTCATTTCATAATAGGTAAATACCAATGTGCCATATTCTCTCTCGTTGTAGAGCTGCCAGTCTGAAGCCCCGTCTACACTAACTCTTCGTCAATCACGAACACGCCAATACGCAAACAATAACAAACTCTTCTGAATCGCGTCCAGACTGTGCTTCCGGCCGCATGAAGTTGTCCGAGTGCAGAATGTAAACAAACGACACTGTTCCTTGAATGAGCGTATCCTGTTGATGTATGCTAGTGTTTAATTTCATTTCTTAGAAGTCCTTAATCATGTATATGTTATTTCTACATTTTTACCCGAGGACATTTTTACCCGTGTTTGAAAAATCTGAAGTCACCGATTTTCATTGCCAGCTACTATTTATGCTAAATTAACTAATTCTTAATTTAAATAGCCTCCTATAACAATATTAAGCTTTTATCAAATGAAAAAATTACCAAAATAACCGTTTTCAAAGATAAAATCAGATATTCATTACCTTTACAGTCATAATATACTAATAACATTTCTGGTAATTAATTGTTTCAAATTTTTTCAGCTCGTGTCAAAATAAATAGTCAAATCAATACGTCAAAAAAATAGCTACGAATATAAATGAAAAATACAGTTTTTGTCCATCAATTAATTAAATAAAGCAGTTCACGAGCTACAACAGCATCCACAATACATAAACAAGCGACTGGCCACTGTTTCTACGAAAGATTTAGGTTGGAGTTTTCTAACCCTTTGGTAAACACAAACACACCGAAATCTGCCATAGCACAAGATATGTTCGTGTTCGCGGAGAATTGAAAAAAACAAAATTCACTCCAAAAAGTGAAAGTGTGGACGGGCCTTTATGCCACTCCCGGAGCTCTAATCAGCTTCCCGTACAGCTGCACAATCCTCGGGTACGAACTGTCGAGTTTCGTCACACTGGATCACCTGGACAGAGGGCGGATTCTTGGAGCAAAATTTTGAAGCCATATCTTACTATTTTTGGTTCTTGGTTCACCAGTGGGTCTATTCCTGTTTTTTTATATCTCTTTTACGTGGAACCCTTGGTTTTACTAACATTTTTGATCAGAACCCTTGGCATTTTAAGCCATTTGTTTGTGTTCTCTAGTTTATTTTTGTGCTTGTATCTGATTTGGTTCTTGGTTCACTGTCAAGTTTGATATGATATGGTTTCATGAGTTTCTATGCACTGATGTAAATTTGTTACATCTCAGTAGAGTCTGGTTGACTGTTCTCCTTGGTTTCAACTTTCTGTTTTGACCAGACTGTAGACGAAGAGTAAACAAAAACTAATTCTATATCGGTCTTTACGGGGCCCTTTCGGGCTAACTGGCGTTTTGCCAGTTTATCCCGCAACGTTGCATTATGCTAGTAGGTGTCTTTTTGCTTTAAAGCTCTCTGTGAAGATGATTACGTACCATACATGCATCGAGTACGTAAGAGTGAAAGATAAGACAAAGTAAATACACATAATGGAAATAGTCTAAATTTTAAAATTAAAGTGTACTTATGAAGTTAAACAATCGCGTGCGAAAAAATTCGTGTCTTACTTCCTTCACGTACGAAATGGAAAAATTCAATGGGGGTTTTTCAAACTTAAAAAAGTGTTTAATTGAATATTGATCATGTATTTCCACTCCATACATAAGATATTACAACGCCCTTTGTAGCACTGAATTATAAAGTCTTCTTGATAATACTTTTGAGAAAACATAAGTTTTCATACTCTTTGCTTCAATCGTTAGAATTTCTTAGTAATGCTCGATTTTCTGTTTTCTTTGGTTTCAACTTCACTTTTTCACCCGTACAATACTCGTATAATATTGAAAACTGGAGTTTCCGATCAAGTTTTTAACCTTCTCCTGGGATGTGTTGATGGGACATGTGTGTACAGGGGCAAGCAAGTTAGTTCACTAATTTATACTTGCCATCACACAACAGGACGTGATTAGACGGGAGTGTGAATGGTCTCATTCAAAACGCTGATTGTGAAAATTTCGTTTCTAATAGCCCGGGGACTGTCACGTGTTGGAGCACGGAGGAACGAGCGTTCACCGTTATTGCCCAATTTTCCAATGGCCGCTCAGTCATCTCCACCTAGCGGGTCTTACGTATTCGCTAAAATCTCGACCCTGCAGACCCTGTTCCTGGCTGGCAATCGATCGTTTCTTAAGTGAACACATTCAAGCAAAGTAGATGTGTGGTTTCACGACACACAGAAGATGAACTGGCTGTTAAATCCCCCGAAAACATTGAGGCGGGAAGGTTATTATTTTATGCGATCCTATCATCCGCAAGTCAACATGCAGCTGCCTCAACCCTTTCCGACTGTTGTGAGGCAAATTCTTCACAGTCATCTCAACATTTCATCTGTACGAGTTGGCGGCAGTGCAAGAATTTTCACGAAGCGATTCCGCTTGCAAACGAAGCAGCAAGAAGCCACTACGCCACACACGGCGCGACGTGCGATGGCAATTCTGCGAGGACACACCGTCGGGCGCCTTACTCCCTGAGTGGTGATCTTCAGAGACCCCGCGCTAGCCAATTTAGCTTTTTTTGAAAGGCTTTCTTCTATTCACTGTGCATGCGGATCATCCGAGAACCTTTGCTCAACTTATCCCAACAAACGTCAAGCTGTAACCGACCGATATTCCAACTGCTATACTTGAGAGATTGGAGAGAAACTTCATAAAATCGAGTGATGTACTGACAGTGGAAGGGACACTTAGGCTATGTGATGCTGAAAACCATCAACAACAACACTATAAATTCACTTCTATACATTTTTTTGAATTATGTCAATATCTGAATAACTTTTAATGTTATAGACTGTTCAAATCGGCAAGTTATCTTGTTGTACCACATATATTTTGTATATTATATAGTAAGTCCCTATTTGGTGCAGAAACTGGTATCGAGATATCTCACGACTGGCGTTCAGAATTTAGCACTCATTGAATTTTCTGCATCGGATGATATCATTATTTCGGTTGTGTCAGATAATTTCACATTGCCAGATGAGTCAACAGTACTTGTTTTAGGAAAACTGATACAAACCCAGCTTTAAAGAGAATTTACAATAAAGGGCTCAAATGTATTGATACTCGACAAGGCAAATTCCTTAGAGCTGTGGTCTTTGTGTCTTGCGCCTGATATCCCCCATGACAACATTCTGTAGAATCCTAAACTTACCTCGGCCTGAATTATTGTTTTTCATCTCTTCGTATCATTTTAGGCGTGTTGACCCACAACTATCCAGGAGCTCGTCCATTTTAAGTAGCTGCGTGTTAACGAAGCAATTCACTTCACTCCTTAGTTACAGAATTTTTCAATCGGGTTGCAATGTCTTTTCGGAGGATTCAGTGCGTTGTGACAGACTTGGAGCCTTGAGACTACTGACCTTGAGCAGCTGCCGGGGCAGATGCCTGCCGTCCTCCTCCGTAATCTGGGCCTGGTACTCAGCGACCGGGAAGTAAGGCGCGTTATCGTTCACGTCCAGCACGTACACCCGCAGGAGCGCCTCGCTCCACACGCTCCCTCCGCCTCCCTGCAGCGACGCTCGCACTCGCACTGTGTGCTGGGCAAACAAATTGTATTCCATTAATGGTAATATTTCATTATTACTTTAATCGCTCTGCATGTGCCATGAAAAATGACGTTAACGCTATTGACATTAACTGTCGAATCTCACGCCATCCTCCCGCTGTCTCTCTGGGCCGTCTGTGAACGACAAAGAGGTCAAATTCTGAACATTATTACTAACGTAAATATTGATGCTATTATAACACACAACATTGCTTAAAGTGCTCCCAGCATTTGTAGGGAAAGGAGGCTCAAATTATCCCGCAACAATTCGATGCATTGAAGTGTATTACCTAATATAATTATTTCTACTACATGTGTTGTTATCATATAATACTAATACGGTTTTTACATGACCATCAAACGTGGCCAACTGCCACCACTTTCTAATGAATGTTGAACCCTTATAAGAAAAACCTCAAAATTAACTACCTATATGCGATATTTTTCATTAAAAAACATAGTATTAATACCGTTGTTCATTCTAATGTTACGCTCCTTCAGCAATTAAAGAGAAGAAAATTAGTAGCCTTTGAGCTGAGCTATAAATTTAAGCCTGAGGTAGAACAGGCATGAGTAGCAATTACTTTCGGCAGCTTTCAGGAAGAAACCTTATGGCAGGGGCGACATGATTTTGGCCAGCATCCTGCAGGTCATCTCGTCAACGTTCAACCGTTGTGACGAGAAGATCTTCATAATCGAGGCTGTCCTTAACTCGCAGAATGGTAGACTTGTTGCGCTAATGCAGGGTACTTGCCTGAACATAATCCTACTCATTTCCGCACCATCAAAGTAACTGGAGAGACGCTGTGGGCTGCAGTCGCTTCACATGGATCCAAATCTTCTTTAGTCTTCATTTCGAGTAGACCGGAAGTGAACACTCGACTTCATATAGAAATGTTGGCAGAAAATGTGTTACCCTACATTTTTGACACGTTTGGAAGCCATTACGTCTTCACTCAAGACAAGACACGATCTCACTCATCAAAGTTGATCCAGTATTGATGCAAAAATAGTTTCAATGAGTTTCGGGACAAAACATCAGGTTTCCATCTAGTCCATATTTCAATTTAATGGATTTCGATACCTGGGCTATCCTACAAAGTGATGTCTCTACTATAGTGGGGCTGATCTGAAAGATGCCCTTCAGGCTTCATGGTCTACTTTGGATGACCAAGTGCAACGAAATTCATGTCACTCAGAAACGTGTTATGCTCTTCGCACATAACTTGCATAAAAAATGTATCCATAAGGACCTGAAGAAAAGATGACATTCTTTTCATCGATAAAAAGATGTCGAAACATGAAGCACATTCCCCCGTCATAACCGACGCCGTCGAATGCCAGCACTTCTAACCGCTGCTAGCCCAACGTTCCAACGCCTTCGATCAACCAAGGAACCACTTTGATCGAGATTTTTGAGAAACTCAGCGAGCACCTGCATGTTTGAACAATGAGTAAAATCACAACCAGGATGATCACGCGCCGTGCGACAACATACTCAACTAGGAAGAATATTTTGTCAACATAATTGACATTCGTAGGCTACTTAATGTACCTAAACTTTAAGAAATATTCTCCCAATGGCCATTAACAACGACGCGTCTTCCTTCTCACTCGTTTTGTATCGGTCACGTTTCTTTCCTCATCCGGCACGACCGCTCTCGACCGTCAGCTTTCTACTCTCAGACGCACATACGTGATGGTAGCCCTCGTCGCTCTAGGTGCCTGTGCGCTGGCGCAGATGGCATTCTTCGCAATTCATTTTCGACGGCGAACCACTGTTCAGCTCCTCCGACACTAGGACAACTACCACGACACGTTACAAGAAGAGGTGGAACTTCAATATCTGCGAGTCATCGTCGCTGCAATGCGTGAAATCCAAGAAATAAACACATTCAGCGGTGTTGACCCAAGCTCCAAACGCCGTGCTGAGACGCTGCCAATGGTCGCCAACGTTCAGCCATCTTGTTTCCTAAATATCTATCTCCACGATCCATCATGGACAGACAAGCCGAGTTACTTACGCAATTTTGGTTGTTTTCGATTATTTTTACTGCCGGGTAACGAGTAGATTTCGTTTCCTCCTTTCGTGGATTTATAAGCATTGTTCCGGCTGACAACATCATTTGCGCCAATATCCCGTAATCATTAACGATGGCGGATTCTGATAGGACATGTAACACCTAAGTTGTAGGAATTTTAGGACATTAAAACGTCTGTGTCATATCATGTGAGCATGTTGAATAATTAGGAATCATTTTTTATTTTGTTCATGCGATCCGACTGATTATATTTTGATTCACTGCAATTTTTGAATTCTATAATTACGTATGCTTTTCAATATTCCCCGTGTTTCACTCTGTGCGTGTGAATTTCTACGGTATTGAAAAGCCTTTTTAAACGAAATGATTTTCAAACGGAAATGATCCTCAATGTAATCACATCATGATGATTAGATAAAAATAATGAATGGAAATATCACTTCAGTGCCTTCACTCTGCCCATACCTTTAATTATTGTTCATGCTACCATTCTTAAAAGTCAATCGATAAATTAAAAACGATCTCGAAACGACTACAAATCACGGCATCCCAAAATACGACATCGAAAGAAAAACATCCAACCCAACACCCGAGTATAACAAAGCGTCGTCTAAATTTCATGAGATTATTGTTAGTTAAAGCTCCCTAGCATCATGAAATATGATCCAAAGAAAGCAAAAAGAAGGGACAATTACGTATGGGCTTTAGGAAACGTAGAATCTACGCATAGACGTGTTTACTCACAGGATTCACTGCACACACGAACAGCAAGTTAAGAAAGGGGAGAAATAAAATATAAAAAATTTTCTCTCCAAAGAAGGCATGAAATGGACGAAAGATAGAAGTCCTGAAGGCCTAGCTTGAGTTGAGGCGCCCTAACAGTGCCCTCCTGGGTACGCCAGTCCCCAGAGCATCAAATACACAAATCTTGCTAACCGTACCCAATTACCTATCGCCTACCTTATGCCCAATGTTGAGGCGTGGTCTGAATCTGACGTTCAAGACGAAAGGCCATTTTGAAATGTGATTAGTGTTATATACGAACAAAGTACAGTAGAACATTTGTGCCTATTTTCACAACCCTGCATTTTTTTGAATTCGAGTTTTGATGAATATTCAATGGGTGAATCTTCATGTGATGCCCTGTATTGCAACGTTCAAAATGACCGAATTTGGACGAAGAACACTCGAAGACTTCTCTGATCTTCACACGTAAAAACAAAAAATATACGAGATAATTAATGAAATCTTCACTTTGTGAGACCGATAAATATTCATCGGCGTAAAGAAAGACGAGGGGGAAACATCTGCGTCGTCCATACTCAAAACCGTTGGAAGAAGTTTCGGGACGCTCGAGAGGGCGAGCATCTACGCACAAATCCGATGTTTCAACGAGGGGCGATTGAACACTCGTCACTTCATCCCTCCCTAGCCTACCGGGCTTCTAATATCTTGATTTCTAGTAAATTAAAATTTTCTTCAGTAATATTATTTTGGAATACTAATTAGATAAATCTCTTGTTATCTCATTATACTTTGGACACGATGTACGCCTGATTTCTGGTTTTAGGAGTGGTAAAGGACTCGTATAAACTTCGTACGCAACGATATACATTTGTTACGAGCGTGACAGAGCGTCCAAGGCCCCGGACCCATAACACCCGAGCGGTGATGCCCGGCGCCGGGGGCTTGGAATCTAGGATATCATTCTGGGCTGAGCCTCTGATGTGAGAAGTGCGCCCGCCTGCGGATGTTATATCTCTGTGTGGGCCGTGCACTTCACATATGTGCCGCTATAAAATTCACATTACACGACTCTTAGGAGTCTTCATCCTCGAATCACGTGAGACGCTGCTAGGAAAGCACAGATGTGCACCCGCTCAATAAATTGCCCTAAACTATCTGGCGCCCAAAAGCCACCATTTTGGCAACCTACCAAACCAACGCTGGCTCGACATCGCGAGTTAGGATGAGTATTCTTTCCGACCTATAATCAGCTTTCTTTTCAGCATCCCAGTATGCGTAGGATTTTGTGTTCTTTCCGATAGCCCGAAGAGCGCGTAGATTCCATTGTCACAGACTCGTTAGCCTCCCAATTGAGTTCTCATTGAATTTCGATTGCTCTAAATGTCACGGATAGATTCAATATCTCACTATCGTTAATTTGGTAGGATTTTACATTCAATGTGCCTAGCTCAGGTTCGATTTATTTATTAAGAATAAGAAAAATGTCTGTGTGTCATGTCCTGTGTTCTGTATAGCGAATACATGGCGGAGCGTAGAAAAGCGCCTAACCCCGAAATTTAGGAAATTCTAGAGATTACGAGATTTTAAAGAAAGAAAATAACTCAAATCCAGTGCGCCATAATCACTCCTCATTCAAACATTTCGTATTCACACATTTCATTACCCTTCAAACATTTCATTACCCTTCAAACATTTCATTACCCTTCCAACATTTTATTACCATTCAAACATTTCTTATTACCCTGTCCATTTAAGATCATTTACGCGACCACTTAAAATGGCGTGAATTATCATTAAATAATGCCATAGCCAACAAAGTTATTGAAGTGAGATTCTGGCTAAATCATGCTTGCCTTGGGCGATGGCGCACTTCAAAAAACGCCTACGGTAATTTTAATTGGACTCAGCGAGGCCACGTGAAGCCTAAGAAAGTCAGGAGTTGCTGGCAGCCAACGGAAAACCGGCACAATTTTCTTAACAAAAAATTGAGCACAACAACCGACAGCCAATCTTCTTGACTTCAACTAAGAGGAAGAATGGTTTCCTTCATCAGCCTTGAATTTTCTTTATTTCACTACCAGGTCCATACTTGAAAGTAAGGTTTATGACTGGTGTCAGCGGCGCATCATAAAAGCGGCACTGAAAGGAAAACTTACGACATAATGGATCAATATTCATCAAAAAATTATGCGTGGCACGTGTCACAAAATATACAAATTTGGTACACTAAGATTATTTTTCTTCTCATATTCTTATGCACAATAAATATTTTAAAACGAACCTACTGATACGTTCCGAAAATAATTTATAATTTTACCACTGCATTTCTCCACTTCCTTGTTGGATGTACTGTAACTGTCGTTGGTGGATATATCATTTTCTTGTTATTGTTCGAATTGACAGGAACAAAAAAAAATATGTCGCAAACGCTGTAGAGTGCGTCAGAGGAGGGGCACCTGCGTCTCGCCATTCTTCATGGAAATCTCGCCGCACTTTGCACTGACAGCAGCTAAGATATTTATGGGATGACTTTTTCAAAATGACATCATAGCCACAGACATTTTACCACAGGACGATGCTATCTTACAAGTTGTGCAATTTTGAATTTGCACGCGTCACTTACAGGTAAGCTGAAGTAAAAATGCACTATTGATTCACGAAAAAGTGTAAATAGTCTTCAAAATAAGGGGATTGATGGAACGATGATCCCTCACGTAGATAGATTGCAGGAAAGTTATCCCAGTTTCAGAATGACTTGATAGCTTTTCTATTGGCGAAGACAACGCAGGGAAGTCAAGAGTCCTATATATTTACAGATAACGAGAGCTCACGGCAATTATCATAGCCATTCCGTACTCAAAGCACCAGCATTAAAACAGTTTCCATGATAAGGATTAAAATGCAGATAGTAGACAAAGGGAAAGTCCTCATCTGAAGAACATAACTATATACCGAATTTCAACAGAGTAAGAGAAAATGTCTTTTAGCACCTCTGTTTAATAAGTGATCTAAAACCACTTGTATCTTGCAGTGTTTGGGGGCTCTTTGGAAGAGCTTACAGTCCATAAAAGCAAATTTTCACAAACATTAGAGTAGCCCATCGACGAAACGCGAGGAGATTCAGGAAGACCTAATGGCGGTAAGAACTTCAAACTTTTAATTAATGACCAATAATTAATTGCACCGGAATGATAACTGCAGTAGAGCAAAAAAGAAAACATGGGCTACTGGTGTCGTATTTCACTGGACTCCATGCGCAATCATGTGGAGGAGATTTTAGACTTTCGATAAAATATTCTCCGAACGAGACTGAATTGAATCATATAGTATGACCATAATTTAGCCCGCAACATCTGCAGGAAAACCTACCGAGCATATCATCCTTCATATAATCCATATCCTTTTTTCGGTAATTCAACTTCATTTTAAAACAAATAGTACATAAAATTTATACATCATAAAAAATTATTTCGGCTGTTAACGTAGATGTTTCTTTGAATGTAGTATAATAAATTTAATGCAGAACATTGGACTCGGCAGTAAATTGAGTTTCAACAACGTAATATAAGGCACACCGAGGAAGTTATTTTCAAATGGCTTGGTTCAACTAAAAACATTGATCTAGAAGGGTCACATGAACTGTAGGCATTCAGGCTCCAAAAAATCTCTGGATAACACTTTATTAGATTCATTCAAGTGACCCAACTAATATAAAATAAATGTATTTTAACCATTTTTGAACGAATTTCCTGACATTTCTTTAAAAGACAATTCAAGCCTAATTTTGAACGTGGTTATTTCTCGCCTTTGAATGATAAAAAAAGAGTTTAATTTACTAGAAATAATTTAATGGTTCAATGGAACCTGATTAATAGCGTAGGTCTATAGGGGACGAGTGCACCAACATTTAACCGGAAGACAGAGTTTAACTGAACAGGTTGACTTTCGTAAAATAATGACAGATGTTGAACATACAAACTTAGACTGCATGCTGGACGAGTAATGAGTCTAGACGAACATATAGATTTAAGTTGAAAGAGTCGGTACCAGTATAACTGAGTAAACAGACAATAGCTGAGAAAATAGATATTTTTTAACAAAGAACAAACTTCCACGATACAACCAAAAACCTAGCCAGTGATGGGGACTACAACCTAGCCAGTGATGGCGACTACAACCTAGGCAGGAACGGGGTCTAAAATCATTTGTAATAACAAAAGGACTTCTCAAATTCTTTACAAGTTTTGCATAACGAATCTCCAAGTCCTGCATAACGTAATTCCTCAATACAGTTCATATACCTGCAAGTGGTGTATTTTCTTAAGGGGACAATACCGTTCTCACGTCGTTTTAAAGTGGTACAATGAGTGTAAAGAATCATCTACCCACATAAAATGGCCGATGTATCTTCAGATTAAAACCTTTTCAAAAAACATGAGGCGAGCCTGAAAGACAACCGTGCCTCACTGTCTATTCCATACGCATAGAAAAATTTGAGCCCACAAATGCTGTAACAGAGGGCAATTAAACGCAATATTGCAAAATCTTCATGAATGTGACGAGCTCGAGTAGCTTTAATTCTTACGAAAGAAATTGAGTTTAGCAGGCATCAAATCTAACTCTCGAGTAACTACGTTGAAATTTAGATTGGGCATAAGTCTACGAGAAGGCTGTTTACAGAGCAGTGGAGGTAAAAGCATGAGCCGTCCCACTGTGGAATACACTCCATCTGTATTACAATTTATTGGTGGACTAGAGGAGCAAGTTTTGACATCACATTCCAATAAGGATGTCAATCTTGAAATGTTCAGTATATTAGAGCTACATAGCGATACTGTTCACTTTAGACTAGTTTTGTCAACTTTCGTTGTTGAATGTTATTAGTATGAAGGAGTTTAAGCACCGTATTCTTCCCAAGTGGGTTTCAACAAAGACACGGAGCATCTCAAAAATGTAAAAACAAATATCAAGTAGGCAGGAAAAGAAAACATCGAAGACGCTAGTGCAGGAGGTGCATTGCAACCTGCAACTCGAAAGAGAAAGAGAATTAAAAATATGCCAAGATAATACCTGTATGACAAAGATGAGTACGGAAAATGAAGGTGTTAGACCATAGCGAACTCTTGGCAAAAGTGTGGCTTATTTCATGGACAAGAATTGATCTAACCACAAAGGAGTCCTGATGCCTAAAGATGCACAACGAACACAAGTACTATCAGCGTATCCCCTTCCACCAAACAAAGATTAGCAATTCAAAACATTTCCCTACTAACGTTGTGTCTCCAAGAAAGAATAATCCCCTGGAAAAGTCTTGTTCAGCAAAGTATTCTTTACATCAGATTCTCTAGTATGCTGTGATAACCAAAGAAAAATTAAGCGTTTAGGAAACTTTAAATGCCTAATCTAAGAAAAATGAACCCCATATTTCCATAATTACTTCGTGAACGCTGTAGGTGTTACATATACAAATTGAGAAATCGGTAGCTGTGGTGAGATGCGTGTTTACAATTTTATTCTGCCACTAAATCAGCGCTACACAGAGGGATAAAGCGCCAAGCCATGCGTCTGAAGTCTGGAAGCGCTCTAAAATTAGGCGGTTCTGGAATTATTAACTCGGCAGAGGTGGCGTCACGGTTTGCTGAGGACTCCACGGAAGCCAATTAGTAGTCCAAGCAAACACCTACAGGGCCGGGGATGTCTCTTTTCTGTTACTTTGTAGTGAGTAGACTGTTAGCGAAAGAGCTTTCATAGAACATAATTTCTATTCTCAAAGAGATTCATTTTTACTCCCTCCTTTCTGGCTGCAAATATCTTTTGTCCCTAGTTTTACCTGTAGTGGACTTTAATGTGACATATTAGAATAACATTCAATAAGATATTCGAGTGTTAAGATTTTCACACCATCATGAAGCAGATGAACACCGTATCATGCATACATACATACACAAACTGGTACAAAAATTGCATAAATTACGCAAAGACAATAAATTGGATTTTAAAAAATAGCAAAAGTAGAAATGAACTACGACATCATAAGCTCAATCAGTATTACAAATATACCCAAATCACTAATTCAACTGTTAACGAGTTTCTAGGTGAATGACAGCGTTGTACCGACAGTAAATTTTCAGACATAAATTCAATAGTGCAACTAGTAGCCCAATCCATCATTCAGTCATTTACGCATACTTCCCCCCAGCGTGCTCTACAGTGTGTCCCAAA